>JARWIR010000054.1:2167500-2380000 GCA_029959085.1 Nemophila menziesii | reverse complement strand
TTAAGACAGACAATAAATCAAAGCACATAAATCAAATATATGGTTAAGCAGCTAAAATCAATTTAAAACATATAATTCCCAAATAAACTTAGATAGAAAGAAAATAGAATTCATATATTATACATAATGAAAAACCCAAGCTATGAGAAAATTAGCTCATACCTGACGGAAATAAACTAAAAGAAAGATACATGAATGTCATCTTGCTCTCTTGAATACTCTAATGATAAATAAAACTTAAGAACTAGTTGCGGGAGGCAAGGATATGTTTACAAAGGTTTAAGGGTGTATTTATAGGGGTCTAGGAAGCCCTAAAACGTTTTCTTGGAGTGGAAGACAAGTAATTGGACTTCTAGTCCAACTCAAATTCGTAACCCTAAAATATAGTAAAGGTAATAAACTTCCGTTGTTTTGTTTTAACCTTAACTTCTTCGATATAGCTCCGATTTACGCGTTCCATATGTCGAAACTGATCGTCTCGGAAAGCCATACAACTTTTCTTCATACCATTCTTCCAAATTCCCAGATAATATTGAGTTGTGAGTACTTTTGTAGTCGTAGTTGCTGAAATTCAGATTTATTTGGCAACTTTATCTTTCCATATCTATCTTTTCTTGCCTTTATCTCCAATTTACATGATTATCTTCTTTCCTTTATCTCTTAGAATTGATTTGGCATCTAATTAATTACCATATATCTTTAAAGTTTCACAATTAACAAACAATTAAACCAAATATGCTCTAAAAATAATAAATCATCAAATTTAGACAAGAAATAAGAAAATACAATAAATCATATAAAAATCGACTACTAGACTTCCTAAAACACTAAAAATGATGTCTCCAACTAATATTAAATCATCACAAATGGGGAGACATCAATCACCAACCACCACAAATCACCACTGACCGTCGCTAGTGCCGCCGGAAATTAAGGCGGTTGCAAACCCAAGCTATATCTCATCTCATTCTTATTAATTTTAGTTATTTGCATTCTTAGTTTAATTTCATAATTGTATTCTTAGTTGTTAATAAAAAACCAAACAAATATCATATCTTTTATTTTTGTTATTAGTTTTAACAATTAAAATCACCTATGCTAGTATTGCACACAAGTTTCAAGCTAACAACCTAAATCCCTGAGGAACAAACTTATTTTACTTACTTATTACTTGGAACGATCCGTACACTTGCGGAAAGTAATCGTAGTTCTTTCGAATTTTGTGTGTTTTTGGCATTGTTATTTTATCACACCTCGTGAGCTACCAACTCTCTATCGACCGTCTTCCTCGAACACAATGAAAAAAAATATGTGCTTTGAATGTTGACCAACATTAGGTTTGAATGGGATCTACACCTCTTCTGGATTCAGCCCATCCTAAAACCACATACACCCTCACTAAATCAGAAGGTTTATGTTTACTCCTTACTTTTTCTTATCTCTACATACAAAACCCACACATACACACCCTATGTATACATATAAGTTTTTAATTAATGATATTGAAGTAAAGAAAGATAGTAATTTTTCCAATTAGATTTTCAATGAATTTTTTATATATTTGATCTATTAAACTACCCGTTGATTAATAAATACTAATGGAGTTGTAAATATCTTTTCTTTTATACATTAAAAACTAATTTATAAAAACTATGATATATTCAAAATCTATGATATTTATTCAATTATAATAACCAAAAATCATTAATGTGTATATATAAATGTTTAATATATATCGATAGACTTAATCTAGAATATGTTGAATTTAGGTTGAAATTTTTAGATGAACTTTTGTTGTCTAATAAAACATTATAAAGATTGAAATTAACCAACACCCATTTTCTTATGCAAATTACTGAGAAAGTTAAAAGACTCGCGACTTTGTCAAACTGCCTTAGCTGCAAGATCCGCTATATGAATATAATCCCAACTGGTATCGTAGATTTTCCAATAAGGAAACCGATTCATCCACTTAATGATTTCAGAAATCATTGGTTGTATTCTCCAATCGATACCTTCTTTTTTTGAAATACCTTGGATTACTTCAAGGCTGTTTTAATAGAAAGAAGAACTTTGAGCTTTAATTTCAGTCGCCGCTCTCATTGCCAAGAGAATAGCCCATGTTTCCCCTTCTCTGGCCGTCTCCATTTAATCTTCTCATGTTTTTTGATATGATATCTCCATTATGATTAACCCCCTAGACAGCTATACCAGTAGGTTCCCATTATTTATGTGTGAAGCATCATTTAACCAAATGACGTCTTCGTCATTTAATATTCCGCTGTTACCATCATTTCCTTCGTAAGTCTTTTCGGCCATAATAATTACCTCACTATTTCACTTCTCCGATTTGTTGAATAGCTCATTTAAAAGTTTATTAGTCTTGTTAGTAATGCCTCCAATATTCTATTCATTTCTTTCAAATCTTCCTTCCATATTTGCTTTCCAAATTTTATAAATTATGACAAATATAAAAGCCGTAATAAGATTCTTTTCCCATCCATTTCTCATGTAATCCGTAATAACATAAAAAATCCAATCATTAATTGACCCATTAAATTTTTGATAAATTTTGAATTGTGGGATTGAAAAGCCCATGCCACACTGCTAAACGGACATTACATAAATAAATGAACAATGGATTTCGAATCCTGTTCACACCACTCACATTTTGTAGTATTTGAACATTTCCTCTTATGAAAGTTTTCTTTCGTCGGGATTGCTTCATTGCAAATTTTTCAAATAAAGTTTTGTATTTTACACGGGACATTTGAATGCCAAACTGTTTTCCAGAGTCTGCCATCTTCATTTTCAGTCTCCTTAGACGTCTAAATTAGATTTGCACTTTCAATCTCGACCAACATGTGATAACCCGTTTTAGTCGAATAGTTACCGTTCTTAGTGAACGACCAGATAATTTTGTCTTCTCGATCTAACTGAATCATTGGAATTTTTTGTATTTCCGCGAGTTCTCTCGACGTACATATACTTCTTAATAGGTTATTATTCCTGCCCATAACAGATTCATTAAGCAGTTCTGCCACTTTCTTAATATTGTAATTACTTGATTTTGTTAATTTCTGACCTTTTGTAAACCACGAGTCTTCCCACATATCCGTTTTTAGACCGTTACCGATCTGTCATACACATTCTTTTTTAAGGAATTGGAGACCTGGTGGTCCTTTGTGTGTTCTAAATAAATGCAAATAATAATCGAACCACAACCGCAAGTGTACGGTTGTCCCAAGTAGTAATTCTGATAATCAGATTCGTTCCAAGGACGGATGGTTGATCACAATGTCTATGCAAATAGTGATTGATGCACTTATGAAAATAAAAGAGGATAATTTGTTTGTTTTGGTTTTGTTTATTAATTCTAAATAAATGAAAGACAAAATAATAATGCAAGTAAAAAGCTAAAACGCAAGTATGAGCAAGTAGTACTTGAGAGACGCAAGGGTTTTCCTAACTATCATTCATTTCATACATTGTTTAAGGGACAAATTTGTAAATTGGTATTGGTCGGGATTCTATAATCTCCTTACCCCCGTCAGGGTGGACTAAGGAGCAACTATCAAATGCTACAAACCCCGTCAGGGCGATTATAGTCCACTCTCAAGTGTTAAAATGTTCATTACCCAATAGGCCATAGGTTTAATTAAGCTCGTCAGAGTCAATAATTTCTAACCTACATTCATTAACTAGTTCGGTACCTAAACCCCCCGTCAAGGTGATCCAATCGCCACTAATTGGAATAGCCTAGATACTAAATCCTATCATTGGTTAATTACGTCAATAATAGTAATTAAAATGCAAATTAAAGAAAAATACAATTTACCCAATTTGATTTAAATAATAAATATCCCAAATTCAAATGTATAGAATGAAATCAAATTGGGATTAACCCATTATGCGTTCTCAAGCACTATGAATTGTTTAGCTCATATTAAAAAGAAAAACTAAATTAAAATAAATGGAATTCATAATTGATTACAAATAAAAGATAAAAGAAACCTAATTTCCGGAATTGGAATGACTGAGAACGGAGCTATAGACCCACTCCAGCTCTAGCAGCTTCTTCTTCCTTCCTTCTGTTGCTTCTCTCTGGTGTTTTTAATTGTAAAGAATGAATTGTATGAAAAATAGAAGTCCAGACCTCCTTTTATAATAAGAAAAACGGATTAGGGCTTGGACCAGAAAATAAAAGCCTAATTAAATGTCCAAGCCCACTTTCTAAGCCCAAAATCCCGTAACTGATGACAGGCCTTCACTAAAACTGCTTTTCCCGATGCGTTACAACTCCGATTGACCTCATTCCAGTTGCTAAAGTTCCGTACTTCGATAAGGAATGTTTTCTCTTCAAAGGTCAGCGGCTCAATCAGCTCTTAAGTACCTCGAAAACAGCAATCAAGGGCCTGGAAAAATGGATTTTCAGCTCTAAAAATAATATCTTCGGGATTTCTCTTCAAGTCTTGACTCTATCTTTTAATCTTTGACTTTATCTTCGGATTCCTTTCCTAGCTAACATCTAAAAACCTGTAAACTTTACACTAAAAATACCAATATTACGCGCAAAAGTTTAATAATTCAAAAATGCTAGAAATAAAAAGGGAAATCCGAAATATTGCATATTTAGTCCAAAAGTCTATCGAATTAATTAAAATAACACCAAAAATGATGTCTCCTAAGGGTCTAAAATAAGAACAATTAAGGAGACATCAAGACCCCCAACTCAAACCTTTGTCGTCCCGACAAAGCAAAACAAAATAAAACGAGGGGTAGAAGCAAACGTATAACACATAGAAGCTAACAAATAAACCCTAAAGCAATTCTTAAGATAAATCTCATATAGCAAAACTTTAAAAACTAACATCTACATACACTAATCATGCAACATCAAACATAAGTAATCTCAATCATAAAATTAAAGTCGCAATGCTTGAAGGTTACACTTGTACTCATCTCTGTATGATGGCTATAGGGTGGTCATTAATCCTACCTCGCTTTGAACGCTCCACCTAGGCTATTCCCTATCAACAGAATCATAAATTCACTATGCACTTAGGAATCACGAGGTCTTTACGGTTATAATATTGGCTTAAGGACGGGTATGGATGTATATTTGGTAAATTTGAAGTGAGCTTTTGGCTCTCTCCTCACTTACCATCAACATTGTCCTCGAGCTTGAGTTAACGCTCAAAAAGATGTTCTCACTCACCCATTACGCAACAATTTAGCGTCCCATGTCTACCCACTATAAACTAGATGATTTTCAGAAGAATTCCACTTTGCCGGATGTTTTATTCTTTCATACTTTTCTTTTTCTTTTCTATTCT
This sequence comes from Nemophila menziesii, assembly GCA_029959085.1. NCBI lineage: Eukaryota > Viridiplantae > Streptophyta > Magnoliopsida > Boraginales > Hydrophyllaceae > Nemophila > Nemophila menziesii. Next base: position 2,374,664 of record JARWIR010000054.1, on the reverse strand, counting down.
CTTTTTCTTCTTTTTTTTTGTACAGAGGAAAACCGGGTACCCGGATTTTGGAAACCGGGTCCCCGGATCCTACTGTATTGATTTTCAAACTTTTTTCATTTTTTCTTTCTTTTTCAATTTTTTTTTTTTTTTTTTTTTTTTTTTTTTCATTCCCGGCAAAGGGTTACAAGTACATATCATCTGCAATTGTGCTACAATACCAAGCACATCAATCCCAACCCATTAAATTCCCCATATGTGGTCCCACCACCCCAAACTCAAGCTCGAGACATGTCTCAGGATTGTGATTCAAGTGCGGGTCATATGGTCATGCCTAACAATCTAAGGGATAATGGCTTATATCGTGGCTACAAATAAAAGGCTAAAGGCTCAAAGTGGGCTAAGACGGATAATAATTCATTCAAGGGATAGAAAGCTAAAAGGCACAAATGGCTAACAAAGAACTGCCCCTATCATTTTCCTAAGTACATAGCTTGTCTTTAGTTCATATCTAGGTGGGTTCTCTACTAATTAGGATTTCACGTTCTACACACCAAACATATTCCTTGAGTACAAGCTTACTTCATTTGCATTGTTCATTAATTTTTCCTATTAATTACCTATGTTCGCATGCAATTGTAAGTGCGTTTTATGTTAATCCCTAAAGTTCACTATTTACTATCATTGATTCATCAAAAGTATGCTTAAAGGGACATTTAAAATCTTCTACAGTCAAACGCAACTCCGAAAATTATTTTATTGAAAGCAGATAAAACACATAACACATAAAAACTGGGATGAGGCAACGAACCCCACCCCAAACTCAAAAATGAGTCGTGTCCCCACGACTCTAAAAGACTCAAAGCAATAAAATAATATACACTAAATGAGAAGGATTAGAAAACGTATCTGAACCAGCGCGAGGCTGGTTTTCGGTGTTGCGTCCATGAACTTTATCTCGCGTCTAGACATCGTAAGTTGTTCTTTGAACAATTAAAGTTCAACTTGTATGTAACGTTTCCCAAAATATCAATCATCGCATCCCGATTCTCTTTCAACACCTTGATTTGTGATTCCAACTCATCATCGAATTGTTTTCTTCCTCACTTTCAGGTTCTTCAATCACTTCCCTCTTCTTCGGATTAGCCTTAATTTGAACCGCTTCAGTCTTGTTTGAAACTTGAAATAGGAATCTCAATAGCTTGTTCTTGAATAGCACCAAAAGCGTTCCTGTTTCTTGGAGAATTCCTTTGATAAGCACACATGAAGACGATTTTGATAGGCATCTCTTTCCATCCCAAACTCCAAACTTCAAATAGTGAGAAGCTAAGGCTTAGAACTTTGAGTTTTGAGGCTTAAGACTTTAAGATTATGGTGGAATATGAGATGGGGAAAGGCTAATTGATGTGGGAGAAGAGGGAATTGGATTTAATTTGAAGCTTGGATGAAGAACAATTGGAGAAAAGTGGGAATTTTATCGTATTTTGGATGGGAGATGAGTTGATTGCATGTTTTTGTGGTGAAAGAGAGTATGATTTGAGGATTGTGTGGTTGTTGATGATGATGTTCATGAAATTCTGGGTTTTGGGAGTGTTTGTGGAGGCTGGGTTAAGGACGGAGGTAAAAATATAGGGCTAAAAAGCTGAAAAACGGACCTGGCACAGATGCAAACCGGGTTCCCGGTTTCGAAAATCCGGGTTCCCGGTTCCGCGTCGCTGTGACGGCGCGAAAAAAATAAAAATACTCTTTTTTTTTTTTTTTTTTTTTTTTTTTTTTTTTTTTACCTCGAGACGCGCCAAACCGCTGGACTCCAAGACGCAGGGTCAGAAATTCTGCTCGCCGAAACCGGGTACCCGGTTTTGCCAAATGCGGGTACCCGGATTTTGTCGATGGCGCGAGTCAAAACGCGCCAAAACGCCACCTCTGAAAACGCTGGGCCAGACTTGAGGAAAATTACAGCTCCGAAACCGGGTACCCGGTTTCGCCAAATGCGGGTACCCGGATTTGTGTCGATGCGCGAATCAAAACGCTTCAAAACGCAGGTCACCAACACGCAGGGTCAGACTCTTCAACTGTTACAGCACCAAAACCGGGTTCCCGGTTCTGTGGAATGCGGGTTCCCGGTTTCTCCTGGACATCCAACCTCTTTTTCTTCTGTTTTCGCCAAATCGACCCCAAACTCAAGTCCTTTTTACCCCTGAAATCATCAAAAACAACTACCCTTCCTCATTTCTTAATAATAAACACTAAAATTACGAAAATCAAACTAATCTAAAATGCAAAAATTTAAAAACTCAGCTAATATACAAGTAATTGGCTTTTGTTTAACGTCGTTAAGCTCGACGGGTTACCTCAATCATTAGTCATTGACATAACCTCCCCAGCAGTGAGTGAGGTTGTCAATATTTGCAAGTCGAAATTTGCATCCCTTCGCTTTTATGCCCACTAGTTTGTCTGAGATAATCTGTGCGACCATGAATGGTCCTATCCAAGAACTTTTTGATTCACGTACCTTTGGGCGGGGGCTCGGTTTCTTCATAGCTACTTCTTCACCTACTTTGAACCCCTTTTTCTTTCTCTCTTTCTTAGGTTCCTTCGGAACCTTCGTGGCACGTGCTTTCTCTTTCTTCTTCGCATGATTGAGTTGTGGATCCTTGGGGTATGGAAGAGCTTTAATTGGTGGTTTCTTTCGTAGCTCTTTCTCCTCCACCCCTAAAGTGTCCACAACACTAATTGGCTTTGTTCTTACCGGTTCCATTACATCTACACGAAAACATTCATCCTTGGAATCCGGAAACTTCATAGGTCTGAACACGTTGAATTTCACCTCCTCGTCTTGGATCCTCATAATCATTTCTCCATTTTCTACATCAATAAGGGTACGCCCCGTGGCTAGGAATGGTCTTCCCAAAATAATGGGGACATTCCTATCCGCGTCGTAATCAAGAATAACGAAATCAGCGGGAAAAATTAACGTACCTGCCTTAACGAGGACATCTTCGATTCGGCCTTCCGGATGTGCAAGAGATCGATCCGCCATTTGCAAAACCATAGAAGTGGGTCTTGCTTCAATATTAAGCTTATCAAAGACTGATTTGGGCATCAAATTGATGCTTGCACCCAAATCACATAGCGCTTTTCCTTTCCACTCATTACCAATAGATATCGGAATTGTAAAGCTCCCAGGATCAACTAACTTTGGAGGTAATTTACCTTGACAAATAGCACTACATTCCTCAGGAAGACCAATCATCTCATTATCACAATATGGCCGTTTGTTGGTGAGGGCTTTCTTCAGAAACTTAGCATACTTGGGTATATCTCGAATAGCTTCTAACAACGGAATATTTATGCTAAGACCTCTTATTTTGTTAAAGAATTTTTGATACTCACCCATATCACCTTTCTTTTGAACTCTCGATGGAAATGGTGGAGGTGGACGATTGATTATAGTCTCATCTTTCTTTTTCGGAACCTCAACAGGCTTCTCCACTTCTTCTACTTCAACTTCTTTATCTTTATTCACCACCTCTTTTTCTTTTCTAACTTCTTTTTCTTTCATAACCGGAAAAGGAGGTGGAGGAAGGTTCTTACCACTTCTAAGATTAATAACTTTACAATCTTCGATTTGTAACGGATTCTCAGTATCACTAGGAAGTTGTCCTTGCTGACGTTGATTGAGCTGTTTATTGATTTGACTCAGCTGATTTTGGAACATCTTCATATTTGCTTCAAGTGCATTTTGTCTTTCTATAGCTGCGTTCTGACGTTCGATCGCTGCATCCTGACGCTCCATCGCTGCGTTCTGCCGTTCCATTGCTTGTGCTTGTAGAGCGATTAAACTTTCAACTGTTTTCTGAAGGGTATTTGCTCCTTCTTGTGGATGGGCAGGTAAAGCTTTCTGGTTCAAATTCTCATCATAAGTATTCTGAGGAGCTTGTCTCTGTACATAATTTTGATTCTGTCCTCCTTGATAGTTATTGTGTGGTCTAGGATTATAGTTGTCACCTTGGGGGCGCGGCTGATACGCATGTGTAGGATTGGCTGCCCCATTAGGATTCGAATATTGAAACCCAGGATGGTTTCTGTTAGGCTGATACCCATTACCACTCGAATTAAAATTACCTCTGTTGGACATGAACATCACTGATTCTTGATTACTCGGACAATTCTCCTCATCATGATCATCAACTCTACAAATCGAACACATATAAACCTCTTGTGCAGCATGCACAGCTACTCTCTTACCCGAAAATCCTTCTTTTACAGCTAAAGTAAGCTGCTTCAATTGTTGCTCCAAAGTGTTTTGAATTTTTGTCTCAAAGGTAGCAAGTTTCTCTTCTATGTTGACATTATTAACACCCTTAACAGGTGTTCTCTCTGATTTCCACCCAACCTCATTCTTGACTGTTCGTTCTAAAATAATTTTGGCATGAGCGGGTTGAACTTGAAGGAAACCTGCACCACATAACGTATCTAACTTTTCTCTCGAAGCTCCATCAAGGCCTCTATAAAAAATCTTTAACTGTTGAAATTCTGAAAAACCATGATTTGGAACTCTACGCAAACACATCTGAAATCTAGTCCAACTCTTACCCACAGTCTCATCATATTCTTGACGAAAATTAGTCAACTCCAATTCAGCATCTAACCTCATATTACTCGGATAATATCTGTCGAAAAACGCGGCTTCCAATTGATCCCAATTGGTTATCTTCGTCGGATCTTGTGTATCATGCCATTCACTTGCTCCATCAATAACAAAAAATTTAAACACAGCGTAGTACATCTGTTCTTTTGAAACTCCTTGTGTGATGTAAGAATCACATATCTGTTTGAATTTTTGTATCGCTCTAAGAGGATCTTCCGATGGTCTTCCGCGAAAATTTCCAAAGTTTTGGAACTGAGCTAGCATACCCGAATCTGGACGGAATCTCGGAACATTAATATCTGGAGCACCTACTCCTATAGCTGGAGCGCGGAATGGAACTTCTGGAGGGCCATTAGTGAACCACGGATCATGATTCATCACTATCTGGACTGGAGGATTAGGATTTAGTGGTTGAACTTGAGGAATAACGCCTGGAGCTAAAGGTTGGCCATTTGCATCTAACTGGCCTTGTCCATTCTGTTGACCTTGAATAATGATATTCTCCATTCTGTTACTTAATTCTTCTACTTCTAAAGCTTCTCGTTCTCTTCTTCTTCTGTTCGCAAGTCTGATCAACGATTCTGGATTACTAAGGATCGGAGGTGTTGGCTCTAGATCCTTGAATAGCCTTCTTCGCATACACCAAACCTAAAAAACCTGAAAAAGCTAACAAACAAAAAGCGTAAAACTGATAAAATAAAATAAATGCACTTATCACTAAAGGATAAACACCGTGGTCACACGCTACCGTCCCCGGCAGCGGCGCCAAAAACTTGGTGGTCCTTTGTGTGTTCTAAATAAATGCAAATAATAATCGAACCACAACCGCAAGTGTACGGTTGTCCCAAGTAGTAATTCTGATAATCAGATTCGTTCCAAGGACGGATGGTTGATCACAATGTCTATGCAAATAGTGATTGATGCACTTATGAAAATAAAAGAGGATAATTTGTTTGTTTTGGTTTTGTTTATTAATTCTAAATAAATGAAAGACAAAATAATAATGCAAGTAAAAAGCTAAAACGCAAGTATGAGCAAGTAGTACTTGAGAGACGCAAGGGTTTTCCTAACTATCATTCATTTCATACATTGTTTAAGGGACAAATTTGTAAATTGGTATTGGTCGGGATTCTATAATCTCCTTACCCCCGTCAGGGTGGACTAAGGAGCAACTATCAAATGCTACAAACCCCGTCAGGGCGATTATAGTCCACTCTCAAGTGTTAAAATGTTCATTACCCAATAGGCCATAGGTTTAATTAAGCTCGTCAGAGTCAATAATTTCTAACCTACATTCATTAACTAGTTCGGTACCTAAACCCCCCGTCAAGGTGATCCAATCGCCACTAATTGGAATAGCCTAGATACTAAATCCTATCATTGGTTAATTACGTCAATAATAGTAATTAAAATGCAAATTAAAGAAAAATACAATTTACCCAATTTGATTTAAATAATAAATATCCCAAATTCAAATGTATAGAATGAAATCAAATTGGGATTAACCCATTATGCGTTCTCAAGCACTATGAATTGTTTAGCTCATATTAAAAAGAAAAACTAAATTAAAATAAATGGAATTCATAATTGATTACAAATAAAAGATAAAAGAAACCTAATTTCCGGAATTGGAATGACTGAGAACGGAGCTATAGACCCACTCCAGCTCTAGCAGCTTCTTCTTCCTTCCTTCTGTTGCTTCTCTCTGGTGTTTTTAATTGTAAAGAATGAATTGTATGAAAAATAGAAGTCCAGACCTCCTTTTATAATAAGAAAAACGGATTAGGGCTTGGACCAGAAAATAAAAGCCTAATTAAATGTCCAAGCCCACTTTCTAAGCCCAAAATCCCGTAACTGATGACAGGCCTTCACTAAAACTGCTTTTCCCGATGCGTTACAACTCCGATTGACCTCATTCCAGTTGCTAAAGTTCCGTACTTCGATAAGGAATGTTTTCTCTTCAAAGGTCAGCGGCTCAATCAGCTCTTAAGTACCTCGAAAACAGCAATCAAGGGCCTGGAAAAATGGATTTTCAGCTCTAAAAATAATATCTTCGGGATTTCTCTTCAAGTCTTGACTCTATCTTTTAATCTTTGACTTTATCTTCGGATTCCTTTCCTAGCTAACATCTAAAAACCTGTAAACTTTACACTAAAAATACCAATATTACGCGCAAAAGTTTAATAATTCAAAAATGCTAGAAATAAAAAGGGAAATCCGAAATATTGCATATTTAGTCCAAAAGTCTATCGAATTAATTAAAATAACACCAAAAATGATGTCTCCTAAGGGTCTAAAATAAGAACAATTAAGGAGACATCAAGACCTTTAGACAGGCTTCCCCAACTCTAAGATTCCTTCTGTTTTGATTTGCATTCCATAAATCAGAGTTCGGATGATATATTCCTTTCAGAATTTTTGCCACCAAGGAATCAAGATTTTTAAGAATTCCCCACGCATGATTTAGAGATATTAGTCATTCAGATATGAATTGGTTTAGAAAAAACAAAATGTCTTATTGATTCAGTTTCTTAATTAACCAAATTAAGGTCTCATTAAGTGCAAACAAACATAACCTGAATTTTAATAATTGAAAGGGCAGGAACAAAATATAAGGATACAAACAAAACCATAATTTGAAACTAATATCACTTTTAAAATTTGTATCCTTATATTTTAAAAGTAAACAAAATCAACATTTTTTGCCCCATACTTAAATCTGAATAGACAAACTTGTGATCACCTTAATTATAAAAACTAAAATTAACATTTTCTCACTTTTAAAATGTATAAGTACATGATTCGAATCATTTCAATGAACATGGGTAACCTAGTTCTAGAAATAAGTATCAGGAGGCATGCATATTCCCGTAGGATTAGTCGTTGTGGTGTACACCAGCTAGCCCAAACTTATCCACGTATCAAGAAAAAAAAATCCTCCAATTTTCAAATTTAATTTAAAACTAATATGGTCACTTTTAAAATCTTTATCTCTATATCTCTTTCCCATTGTAGTTGTACAAAAAAAACCACAAATATTTATCTCTCTTTTTACATCTCACAAAGTCGACCAAAAAGAATAAAGTAACATCTCACAACGCAAAATCACAACTACTCTCACGATTCACAGGGCTTAATCGGCTTAGCAGTGGCGTCGTCATCTTTCGGTTCCCAATACACTCCTCCGCATTCGCCTCCGGTTCCGGTTCCGCCTTCGCTTCCGCCCCCGTCTCCGCCTCCGCCTCCGCCACTGCTCATGAGTCATGACCACACACACCGGCACATAGCTCCTCCATATCTCACTATAGGTAAGTCGAATTTGATACTCAATTTTTTTGTCATAATATGGGTTACTGTGTGTAATTAAGATTTCTATATTATAACTACTTTAAGAATTTATGTAATTTTACACAATATTTGGACTTGTAATGCAATTATTGCAAAATATAGGTTATTTTGCTTAACATAGGGACCTATAATACATTTTTTTACAAATATAAGAACCTATAATGAAAATTTTGTAAAATATAGGGATTTTAGTGCAGTTAACACACAAAAATTCAGTTACTTAGTCGAGAATAATCTAGCCCCAAGCCCCGATTCAGTGTCATCTTGAACCAACTTTCATCAATAGATTCAGCACACTAAGCGCATTTTCTATATCATACAATTGTGCACATGTCTCTGAAAATATGCATATAGGCAATCCACATATTAAATAGAAACATAAGAGTATTTGAGTATAGACAACAGATTTAAACAAATTGGTAAATAGGTTTACATATTTACCCGATAAGAATGTTTATTTAGTTAGAATGAGTTATCATTAATATTTAACTTTTTATATTAATTTTGCATATATGTAGTCTTTATAATTGGAACCATAACTCTATAGGATATTCAGAATATCCCTAAAACGTTAGAAGATTGAAAATGATTTTTGGATGCCAGGGTGTTAATGCACGATTGATGAGATGTAGTTTTAGTTATTTTATCAAATCTTTAAATTCATATGTTTTTTATTCTTTCAATTTTAAGTTTAGGCACCCTGCTTCTGTACAATAATTGTGCTAATTAATTTGTCATCTTAGCTAATAGTTAATTATTAGCATGTCGTATTTTGAGAAGTCGGGTCTTGTTTGGTATTTGATTTTTGTACACGCCTTGAATAACTTCAGAGAATGCAAGAAACTGAGGAATGAGATATCAAAGTGGAATAGTAGTTGTAACGAGTCATGAGTTATAACAAGAGATTTCAGTGTCATATTTACATCCATGGGATGTTTCTTCACTTGGACAAATAAAGGAGTGTTGCTCCAAATGTTAATGGGTGTTGCCCCAAATTTTAATTTTAGACTCGATTGGGTTATTTATAACAAAAAATGGCTTACTATCTACCCTAAATCCATTCTTAGTGTTCCCCATGCCATTGGATTCGACCATTCACCGCTCTTTATGCTATTATTCGATCATTCGCCGCTCTTTTTTAATAGTGAGTCTTCCATTTCCCGTCCCGTGAACCGTTTTTACATGGAACACTTATTGGTTAATGATCCTATATGTGAAGGGATTGTCGAACACTCCTGGGGTGAATTTGTGAAACGAGGTTTAATATCGATCGTGTTAACCTTAAATTGTTTTATGTCCAAGTTCCATGTTAATGGAATTATTTCTTACTCGATAAACATTCTGAGAGATTGAATCAAGGTTTTATATCGAAGTTGGTAACCTTAATAGGCTTTAGGTCGAAGTTTCATATTTTATGGAATTACTTCGTACTCGATAACCTTTCTAGGATATTGAATTGAGGTTTTATATCGATCGTGTTAACCAAAATACGTTTTAGGTCGAAATTCCATATTGATGGAATAAAATCCTACTCGGTAACTTTCTTAAATATTGAATCGAGGTTTTATATCGACAATTCTAACCTTAAATAGGTTTTGGGTCAAAGTTCCATGTTGATGGAATTACTTCTTACATCGATAACAAATCTAATAGACTGAATCGAGATTTTATATCGACTGTGTTAACCTTAATAGGCTTTAGGTCAAAGTTCCATGTTTGATGGGATTACTTCACACTCAATAACCTTTATGAGAGAATGAATCGACGGTTTATATCGACCGTGTTAACCTTAATAGGTTTTAGGTAAAAGTTCTATGTTTGATGCAATTACTTCTTACTCGATAACATTTCTAAGAGATTAAATCAAGGTTTTATATCGATCGTGTTAATCTTAATAGATTTTAGGTAAAAGTTCATTGTCTAATGAAATTACTTTGTACTCGATAAACTTTCTGAGAGATTTAATCAAACTTTTATTTAGACTGTGTTAACCTTAATAGGTTATAGGTCTAAGTTTCATGTTGATAAAATGACTTCTTTCTCATTAACCTTTTAGAGAGATTGAATCAAGGTTTTATATCTACCTTGTTAACCTTAATAGGTAAATCAAAGTTCCAAGTTTAAAGGAATTACTTCGTACTTCATAACCTTTTGGAGATATTGAATCGAGGTTTTATATCGATTATGCTAACCTTAATAGGTTTTAGGCCGAATATCCATATTGATGATATTACTTCTAACTCGATATCCTTGTTAAAGATTGAATTGAGGTTTTACATTGTCCGTGTTACATTAATAGGTTTATGTCAAAGTTCCCTGTTTCATAGAATTACTTCTTACTCGATAACCATTATAAGAGATTTAATAGAGGTTTTATATCGACTGTGTTAAGCTTAATAAGTTTTATGTCGAAGTTCTATGTTGATGGAATTACTTCTTACTCGATAACATTTCTGAGAGAGTGAACCGATGTTTTATATCGACCATGTTAACCTTAACAGGCGTTAGGTCAAATTTATATGTTTGTTGGAATTACTTTGTACTAGATAGCCTATCCGAGAGACTGAATCGAGGTTATATCGACCATGTTATCATTAATAGTTTTTATGTCAAAGTTCATTGTCTAATGAAATTACTTCATACTCGATAACCTTTGTGAGAGATTTAATCAAACTTGTATATAGAAACTTAATAGGTTTTAAGTCGAAATTCCATGTTGATGGATCTATTTCTTACTTTATAAGCTTCTGAAAGATTGAATCGAGGTTTTATATCGACTGTGTCAACCGTAATAGGTTTTAGGTCTAAACTCCATGTTTGATGGAATTACCTAATACTCGATAACCTTTTTAAGAGATTGTATTGAGGTTGACCAAAGTGACCGTGTGGGCCATTCGCAATACTCTTTAATTATATGGGAGGATTTAATGATTGTTTACCAGAGTGACCGTGTAGGCTATTTGATGGAATCAATAACACGTGTAGTGGATTTAATCGAGGATTTGCCAGAGTGACTCTTTAGGCCTACTTTATGGACTCAATAACATGTCTAGAGGATTTAATCGAGGTTTAACCAAAGTGACCACGTAGGCCATTTTCTAGACTCGATAAGTTGTCTGGAGGACTTAATCAAGTTTTAACCATAGGGACCGCGTAGGCTATTCGCTAGACTCGACACCCCGTCTAGAGAATTAAATCTAGGTTTTATCAAAGTGGCCGCATTGGCCGCTTGCTGGACTCAAAAACACGTACGGAGGATTTAATGTAGGGTTTATCACGATGACCCCTTAAGCCTATCAACTAGACTCCATTCCGTGAGAGAGGGGTAAACCAAGGTTTTACTAGGGAAACCACTTAAGTATTTCTTTCTTAGACTTAACTCCCTATAGGAGGGTTTAATCAAGGTTTGTCAGCGATGAACCCTTAGGCCTAGCCCTCTGGGCTCGGTAATTTGTCTTAGGGACTGAACCAAGACTTCATTCGAGTACAAATAAGCATGTTAGTATATAAGCAAATAATAAAACTAAATTAAAATGAAAACAAGTTTTTTGGTCTCACTAAGGGGATACATACATCCTGACTCACTGTGTTTGTAATAAATCTAGATGGAGTATGGTAAGTTTATCTATTACATCGTTAAATTCCTCCCAGTAAGGAAGAAGAGTGTAACATAACCATGCCAAAGAAAATAGAATTAATAGATTATACATAATGGAAAACCCAAGCTATGGAAATATTAGTTCATACCCGAAGGAAATAAACTAAAAGAAATAATAAAAGACTTCATCTTGCACTCTTCAATAATTCTGATGATAATAAACCTAAGGACTAATTAATGGGAGGCAAGGATAAATTACAAGTGATATAAGGGTGTATTTATAGGTGTAGAGAAGCCTTAATTCGTTTTCTTGAAGGAGAAGGAAAGTAGTGGACTCCTAGCCCAACTGAAATTTGTAACCCTAAAATATGGAATTAGCCTTGTTATTGTTTTGGTCCTAACAGCTTCAATACTTATCCGTTTGACGCGTATGAGTAGTCGAAATTCATCGTCTCGGAAAGATCTTTAACATTTCTCTTGACCGTTACTCCAAATTCCTCACCTATTTTGAGATATAAGCCCATTTGTGGTCGTGGGTGGTGAAATTCAGATTTATTTGACAGCTTTATCTTTCCATACTTTATCTTTTGTTTCCTTATCTCCAATTTCCGTGAAAGTGTAATAATTCATGAGAAAATCGACTAGAAAGACTTCTAAAACACTAAAATGATTCTCATCTTAATATTAAATCATCACAAATGAGGAGACATCACATGTCCATCTCAAGCTTTGTCTTTTCTTGCGACTTTCTTCATCATTGCACATTATTTCTCTTTATTTGGCAATAATCGATATGTCTTCAACCTCTTAGAAAGGGTCAAGCTAGGCTCTCTGGACAATTTTATTTAGAACTTCTTTTCTTTACGCATGAACGCTAGTCGTGCAATCGTGTTGTCAGAGTTTATCGTGTTATACATCGCACTCTCGCATCTTCTTGTATACTCTCATAGTGTTTTACGATTTAACACCGTATTTTAAATGCTCATATTACTTTTATATCAAACCTCTGGTCATTCCTTGCATGATCACTTAAAAGTTTGATATATTGACTTAGAACTTTTCTTCCAACTCATAATTTTCCAAAATATTTTAGTTAGTCATTATTTATTTTAGTATATCCTATTCACCCACCCCTTTCCCTTTAGGTCTTTCACTAACACGTGATAGTGTCTCCGTTCTCTTTGTCATCTATTTAGAACACCAACTCAAAGTTGCACCAATTTTAAAATTAGTCGTTTATTTTGGGCAGTGTTCTAAAAGGCGTTACGCGCTACGCGGGCGGTCGACCACCTTCAAGTGCCTAGGCGGAGCCTATGAGTTTTCTTGCTAGGAGGTTTTGATATTTGTTTTAATATTTTTTTAGGTTTATATAAATTTTAGAATAGATTTGTATAATTTTTTGTGTTAAATATTTTTTTCAAAATTTTTTTGTAGTAAAAAATTATTTTTAGCTTCAGACCGCCTAGCCGCCTAGGACCTTTGGGACCGCCTAAAGGCCGCCTGGGCCATTTTTGGAAGTTATGCTACCTTATAGCGCCTAGGCACCTCCTAGGACGATTTTTTGAACAATGATTTTGGGTGAACAAAGTGTTACTTGAGTTAGGAAATGTTTAAGGATGATATTTCTTGAAGTGGGTATGATGGATTCCTAATTGGGTGAAAAGTTTTTAAGAAATTTGGACAAGCCACATGCACCCTGCCAAATTAGAAGGTTTATGTTTACTTCTTAGTTTTTCTTTTTTCTTCACACGAAACTCACACATACACACCCTAAATATATATAGGTTTTTAATTACTGATATAGAATTGAAGGAAGATAGTGTAATTTATCCAATTAGATTTCCAAAGTATTTTTATATTTGTTCAATTTAGCTACCCGTTCATTATTAAATATTAATAGAGGTGTAATTATTTTTCTTTTATGCATTAAAAACAAATTTATAAAAACTATGATATATTCAAAATTTCTGATATTTAATCAATTATAGTAACCAAAAATCATTAATGTGTATCTATTAATGTTTAATATATATCGATAGATTCAATCTAGAATATGTTGAATTTAGTTTGAAATTTTTTGATAACTAAGAGCAGAAGTATGAGTATACCGAAGGGATTAGCGTCCCCTTAAGTTTAGCAAAAACAAATTTTTTATTCCTATAAATTATAATTAGAAAATACCCTATAGTCTCCCTCCTAATATTTCAAATGTATATACTTGATCCCCTTAATTTTTTTTTATAAAATATCTAAAATCTAAAACTAAACATTTTCTCACTTTTAAAATATTTATGTATTCTCTAATATTTTCAAAATATATAATTTCCCCTCTTTCTCCCCATCCTACTCCAATTATTAAAATTTAAAAGGTGTTTGTTTGTACTTAATGAGATCTTAATTTGGTTAATTAAGACACTAGATCAATAAGACAAATTGTTTTTCCTAAACCAATTCATATTTGAATGACTCTTAACTAGTATGTTTTAGATTTTAACTAAAGGTTGTTTATTTCCACTTAATGGGATCTTAATCTGGTTCATTAATACACTAGGTCAATAATACAAATTGTTTTTTTTGGTCAATTCAGACTTAGTGACTCTTTATTGGCCTGGTTCATTACCATTTCACACTAAGTCTGAGAATCTTAACATAATAAGTTCTATTCAGCTATTTATTCAGTATTCAGTACTTATAACTTTGAAATATAAACAACACATAAGTCTAATCAGATACCAACTCTTACAAAATTAAGTTATATTCAACTGTTTATTCATTATTTAGTACTTATCACTTAAAAAACAAACAAAGCCTTAGTTTGAAACTAATATCACATTTAAAATTTTGTATCCTTATATTTTTTAAAGTACGAAGTCAACATTTCTTGCCCGTAACTTAAATCTAATTAAACAAACTTGTGATCACCTAATTAAAAAAATACTAAAACTAAAATTAACATTCTCTAGCTTTTAAAATATATAAGTATCCACCATCACCATTTTTCCCGAATTTCTCCAATTTTAACCACTTAGATTAATTCAAACCAGAACCTTATTATATCATCTGCACTTAAAGAGTGTAAAGTAAGAGGTACATGATTCGAATCCTCTCATTGAACATGTTTATTTATTCTAATTTATTTTGGAAATAAGTATAGGGAGGCATACATATCCCGTAAAATAAGTCGTGGTGCACGCCGCCAGCTAACCTAGACCATCCACATATCTAAAAAAACTCCTCCAATTTTTAAATTTTATTTAAAACTAATATCGTCAATTTTAAAATCTTTTATCACTATATTTTGGGTCAATTACCCATGGGATCTTAGAGATTATTGTAGTGCCAAAAAGGAACTAGTCAGTTACTCTCTCCTTCTAAAAGACCAATAAGATGCACATTGTCATTACTACCCTTCTAGTGCATATAAGACAAAAAAATAGATTCTTCTCTTTCCTCCATTACAATTACTCTTTATCCTCCACTATCATTAATCTCTCTCCACCTTTATCATTTTTTCTCTCTCTTCTTTCATTAACAATCAATAATTTCCAGCTCCGACCACAACCACCGATCACCGTCGAAAAAGTTCTTAGCTTGGAAAAAAGTTCTGAGCCTGGAAATAAATTCTGAGCCTGTGGTACTGAGCATGGCCTACTAAGCATGAAATAAGTTGTTGAGTATCGGAAAAATTTTGAGTGTCGAAAAAAGTTGCTGAGTATTCGAATTTTGTTGTTTAGTGACTTTACTGAGCATGCTCGTTTGCTCAGTAATTTACTGAGCATGCTCGAAAACTCATTAACTTTACTGAGCATGCTCAGTGGTGGGTCCTTGTGTGTTATAAAATAATGCGGATAAAGTAGAGGAACCACGAACTGCAAGTGTACAGTTGTCCCATGTAATATATGATAATCAAGTTCGTTCTCAGGGACGGATTGGTTGACTCTAATGTTATCAGATAATGGAATAATTGAAAATACAAGAAAATAAAAGATATGATATTTGTTGGGGTTTTTGATTAACAAATTAAAGTGCAAAAGTAAATTAAATACTAAATTAATTATACTAGAATGGAAATAGCGCAAGTAAATGAGGTAGACGCGAAAGAAAAGTAGTACTTGAGTCACACTAGGCTTTCAATGCAAACTTTCCTAATTAATGTTTCCTTTTTAAGGGTTGAGTTAATATTCTTACGCTAGCCGGTATTCTAAAATCTCTTAGCCCCCGTCTGGGTGGACCTAAAAGCTCTCCTAGGATCTTCTAAACCCTGTCAGGGTGATTAAAACCACTTTTGGATGATTAAATCTTACCACTTTGGCTATTGGCTAGTCAAGCCTGTCAAGGACATTGGCGGATACCAACCACAAATACTTAGTTATATACCCAAACCCCCAGTCAAGGTGATCCGTACGCCACTATATGGAATAGCCTAGGTACTAAAACTTATCCCTAGTTCATGACTCTAAGGATAATAAACAAGCATAAAGTAAAAGCCAACATAAAATAAAAACTCAATTTAAACTATTCAATCCCAAATTGTAAAAACACTAATTATCCAAGAATGGGTTCATCCCATGTTGCGATTCTCAAGTACAATAAAAACTTAGCTCATAATTGAAATTAAAATGAAAGAAAATTAAATAATGTAATTCATGTTCCGAAAGATAATCAAATTAAAAGACCTAATTAGGATGTTGGATTGGCTGTTGATTTGGAAATATTGAAGTCTCTAGCTCTTGGATTCTTCCTCCTTCCTTGCTTCTGCCTTTAGCTCTGACGCTCTGACTTTGTAGAAATAAATTGTGTGTAGAAATAAAGTCAAAAGGCCTATTTATACTATAAATTTAGGACTTGGGCTATTTTAAAAGAATAATTAAATATTAAATGGCCCAAGTCCACTATTCAAGCCCAAAATCTCGCAACTTCTGTACACACCTCACTAAATCGACTTTAACTTTCTCAATTTAACTTCGAATTGACTCATTCAACTTGCTAATTCTTCGTAACTCGATAAGGCACAAATCTTCTTCATAACTCAGAGGCTGAATCCATTTTTAAGTGGCTCTAAATCAGCGATTACCATCAGCCTTCCAGATTTTTAGCTCAAATTTGTCAACTCCTCGGGATATTTCTTCTAGCTTTTGACTTCTTTGCACGATCTAAGACTTCTATTCTTGATTCCTATCCTTACTAGTATTAGAAACCTACAAATTTTTCACTAAAACAAACCATATTACGCGCAAAAGCATAATAAATCAAAGATACTAAAATCTAAGGAGAGAAAATGAAATATGACATATTATTGCTAAAATTCTATCGAATTAGTCAAATAATCACCAACTTTGATGTCTCCTAAAGGCATATAAATAGAACAAAAGAGGAGACATTACTCAGTAATTTTACTAGTATGAAAAAATTAATAAGTTTTTGGAATTTTTACGGAGTATTTTGCCAAAACAGTTGAATCATTTTAGAGAATTTATCTGTTAATCCTTTTTTACAATATGAATCAAGTAATATAGTGTAAGTATATGAATCTAGGCACTGCACAAATGAAAAAAGAAAAAAAAACACTTGTTGGCATCATGAAGAAAAAAGTCAAAGAACCATTAGTAACCAAATGAAATCGAATCACTTTTTGTTTTCTTGCTGCCGAATCAAAAAAAAAAGAGAAACAAGAAAACTAAAAAATGCAATAGCAAGCATCAGTAACCAAACTAAGCTTCTGTTTTGAAATTGATTTACAAGCTAAAATCTCTCTTGTATCTTTATCAATACACATATATTATTTACAGCTTGCCATCTCCAAACCAACGCATGTCTTCTTCTTTGGCTCAGACCGCGAACGTGGGTCTTCTCGCTGGAAAATCTTCGCTAGCAGCTTCGGCAAATCTAGATCTTGCCGGCATTCTTCTCGCCTTCTTCAGCAGTCATGGCATCGAGGCAGAATCATATCTCAGACGCAACCATGCTTCATCTTCGCACCACCATCGATCGCGTCGCAGGAGCTCCATTGAAGGTCGCTCAGAGAAGCTGCAGTGGCAAAATCCGTCGACTTCGAACGGGGGTTTCATGCCAGCTTCGAACGAAGTTCTTTATGCCGGAAGTATTCACTAGCTGCTTCCTCTTCACCGGGGAGTTTACAACAGGTCGTCGGGATTTGAAAAGCTTGCATCGCCATTGCAGCAAATCCTAGAGAAGAGAGAGAGTATTTAGGATTTTAATTATTTTTTACTAAAAAGTAGTATATATAGATAATAAATAACAAAAAGGGGTAAGATGGTAATTGGGATTTTGAAATTTCGTGTTAATTTTTTGTTGTTGCCTTTAGTAAGAAGAGATAAATTACCCGGTGTTGTTGGGTCCCTTGTACAAAAGAATTACTATATCCGTCCACTTATATTTGTCCTACTTTTTATAGTATAAAGACTAAAAGAACCAATTGAGGTAGCTCAACTGGCCAGAGCCTTGATATTTCTTCAGTCCTAAAAGGAGGTAAAAGCAAGAGGTACAGGGTTCGAATTTCCTCCCTGAACATGGGTGACCTAGTTCTGATTGAGTGGGAATATGCATGAGTATGCGTGTATATTTCCTATGGGAACAGTCGTGGTACGTGAAAGCTGGCACGAACACACAAATATAAAGAAAAAGATTAAAAAAGATATTAAATATACATATGTTTACTATATTACCCCTGTTCATCAAGTATAGAATTATTTATTGCATTATTTCTTTTAAAAATAATATCTTACTCCCTCCGTCAATTAATATTTGTCATACTTTTTTTCACACAAATTAAGAAAATCAATTAATTCTTTCGATTTTCACTAAACTACTCTCAACCAACTAAGTAAATGCATTCAATGATGATAAGCTTATGAATATTAAATAAGGATAAAATTAGTAGAAAATGTAAAAAAAAAATTCATTGGTATTTTAAATGGATAACCTTTTATAAATATCTACTTTTAGAAATTGTGACAAATATCAATGTCCAGGGAGCAATATTTTTATTAGTAAAAAGGACAATAAAAGTGGACTAATACAACTATTTGTAAAAAATTTATATATTAAAATTATAAAGTTAGTTGTGACATTTAAAAAAATAATTATTTCTTTTCTTTTAAATGACTCTAAAATGGAAGGATTAAATAATTGATGTTTTAAAAGAAAAGAAATGATTCTGCAATCTATTAAATTACTTTCCTTTAATTAAAAATCGAATTCAAACAAAGGAAAGGAAAATTTATTCCTATCATTTTCTTTTCTTTCTTTTAAAAAATTGAATCCAAACAATACATTAATGATGATAAGTTTATAAATATTAAATAAAGATAAAATTGGTCGAAAGTGTAAAAAAGTTCATAGGAATTTTAAATAGATAACCTTTTGTAAATATTTACTTTTAGAAATTGTGACAAATATAGATCGACATAGGAAGTAATATTTTTATTAGTAAAAAGAATAATAAAAGTGGACTAATACAACTATTTGTACTCTCTCTTTATATCTCACAAAGTCGACCAAAAAGAATAAAGTAACATCTTACAAACGCAAAATCACAACCACCTCAACCACTTTTACTGTCACGATTCACAAGGCTTAATCGGCTTAGCGGCGGCGGCGTACGATTCCCAATGCACTCCTCCGTCTCGGCCTCCGCCACTGCTCATGAGTCATGACCCACACGCACAGCGCATAGCTCCTCCATCCCTCCCTATAGGTAATTCGAATTATACTCAATTTTTGTGGAATAATATGGGTTATTTTGCATAGTATAGCACCTATATTGTAACTACTTTAAGAATTTATGTTATTGTAAATAATATTTGGACTTGTAATGCAATTAATTCAAAAAATTGGTTATTTTGCTTAACATAGGGACCTATAATAAAAAAATTTACAGATATAGGGACCTATAATGAAAATTTTGAAAAATACAGGGATTGTAATGCAATTAACACACAAAAATTAGGTGATCCCCCAATAAAAATTCCTTCCTGAACACGTGACTCGTATCAATAGATTTAGTTAATTAGTCTGAGAATAATCTAGACCCGATTCGGTGTCATCTTCCAATACCTTTCACTAATTAGCCAAATCACTAATTAGCCAAAGAAGGCGAGCTTTCTCAGCACACTAGGAGCATTTTCTATATCATACAATTGTGCACATGTCTCTGAATATATGCATATAGGCAATCCACATATTATTAAATAGAAACATAAGAGTATTTGAGTATAGACAATAGATTTAAACTAATTTTGTATTAATTTTGCACACAGGGCGTTGATCATGTCATTTAAGTCTGGCGGGTAGCTTTTTACTGTTGAAACTGAAGACACTTTCGCAAGTGTTGTTGATCTTGCAGCTAAAAATGATGTACAAGGTTGTAGAAAATCCGTCGAACGTGAACCTTCGAGCATTCATGAAGCGGGACCCTAGTATGGACGTGAAAAGGGATCAAACCATTAATGATCGCATCTACTTATGGAAGGACACAGCAAACTAATACCAAAAAAACCAAACCAGCAAGATAACAGCAAAAAGAGTCAATCACCGGTGGTCATGTCATTTCAGTCAACCATCAGCATTTCAGTAATTGTTATGGTAAGATTTACTTATACAGGCTTTAATGATCTAATTAGGGTTTATTTTAGCTAAAGACAAGTCATAAATAATGCTTAACTGATCATCTTCATGAGTTTCTATGTTAGGAAAATATTTTAAAATATGTTTGTGTTTTATTTCTTGTTAACTTTTACTTCTTATATCCAAAGAAGGATTAGAAATGGAAATATTGGTCTCTCTTTAATTAATTTTTTATTATTTCCAGTTATTCTGTTTTTCTGGCTAAATGGGTTAAATGTTGTGCAGGTGAGGAAGAAAATGTTTTTAAGGGAATTAAAAACTACAGGGCTACATAAAAAGCTGATGATTACGCTTCCAATTTTAGTTCAATCTCACACATTTGTTTTAGTTTAAATTAATTAATGCCTTTATAATGATACTGTAAATTAAGGTACTCTTGTTTAGTTAATGAAAATCAGTTAATATTTGGACGCATCAATAATATGACAGCTTGTGTTAGTCACCAGGGGCGGAGCCATGGGTATCTTAGGGGGGTCCATGGCCCCCCCTGATTTTAAAAAAAAAAAAATTATAACTATATAAAAAAAAATTATAAGTAAATAACCCCTAAATTATTAAGAAATCTTTATTTGGCCCCCCCTAACTTTTAAAAGTTTATTTTATTAAGCTTTAAATTATTTTATTTATAAGATTTTTTTATTTTTTATAACAAAATATATGTTATTTTATATTAAAAAAAGAAATTTATAACAAAATTAATTAGAAAAATCAATATCGAGACTTATATTGTAATATTTATACAATATAGGGACCTTTAGAGCAATTTCTCCTAATATAGGGACCTACTTTACGATTTTTGTATGATATTTAGACTTATAGTGCAAATATTGGCGAATTTTTTTTTTTCGAGGGCGTTGCCCCCGAACCCCCTTGGCCCCCCTTACGAAAATTCCTGGCTCCGCCCCTGTTACTCACGTTTCACTTACAATGCAAGGATGGAATATTATACTTGCAATTGGTCCTATCAATTTATGGTCTTGGTCTCTTATTTTCTTAATATTAAATATTTTGATTATGAATATGTTGGATTTGTACACAAGTAATAGACCCGACCAGTTTCAGAATTCTTTAGCTGATCTTTTTTAGATCAGTTGGGTATGATTATGGTGATGGCTAATCTTGCCTTCTAGATTAGTTGGGTATGATTATGGTGATGGCTAATCTTGCCTTCTAGATTAGTTGGGTATGATTATGGTGATGGCTAATTTTGCCTTCTGTAACTTTACTTCCTTTATGATCACCTATTTTCTAATCTTTTGGTTATACACTTATACTCGAGTTTTGAGATTTGTAACTCTAGATCTATTACAAAACTTACTTATACATGCAATTCTAAAGGCTTGAAGAAAATTGATTTGCTTTGTTTCTCAAACTTTATATTTTGCTTAGCTTAATCTTTATGAAATAGAAATATTAGTGATGTAATTATTGTCTTTTCTTCTTGGAGATTGAATATTTTCATTATCTTGTCTTGGAAAGAGAAGTATTTTCAAACACATATACACATGCAATCGCTTCGGTTTTGCCTATTGTCCATTTCGACTGATAGAAAGGAGCAATTATGTTTTTTTCAGCCAAAATTCTCAAGAGACGAAGAGTTTCGCCTACTATTACACGCTTCAAATTTACTATTACCAACTTTTGTTTCATCTATTTATTATATATGTTTTTTGATTCTCTGCATAAACATAAACTCGCTCTCATTTTTCACTCTGAAATTTTCCGGTCTCTTTATCTCTTTTGGCTAAAATCTCTATCAAACATTTTACTCATGGGCTTTGTTACTTTGAAAACTTCCATCATCATGATTCCGAAACTAAAACATCACATCTTGTTAACACTCTTCCTTCTAGTATGTATTCCGCAATTAGTTGAAGTACATATTTTTTCCTCACAAATAAAATGAGATTTAGATAAGAGTGATAAAGAAATCAACTTTTTCAATAAATTAAAAGCAAAAATAATTTTAAAAAAAACTTATGCTGGTGCATTATTACTCATTATCGCTAGGTCATATTGCAACAAATACTTTTGTCTTCATCCAACAACTTCGCAATGCAAGGAAAAAATTACTAGAGGATGTAACTAACACAAATGTCCAATCGATTAGGTAGCAAGTGAGTTATATTTGTTGTCAGTTTGGACAAAAGAGATGATGGAAGGAATAAATAGCAAAAAAATTGTTTGAAAGAGTTTCAAAATGTTTTTTTAAGTTCATGAACTAAATCAACTATTTGAAAAAGTTTAAAAGGGTTAAGTGTCTTAACCTTATAAGACTATACTTTAACCTTATAAGACTATAATCTATTATTTTTTGATCGTTTAATATATTTATAATGGCTCTCTTTACTTCAATATATGACAGAGTTTTTGACTTTGTATGGCTTGATCCCTTCCCAGTTTACTCCGAACAATTGGGGAAGTATTATAGGCTTGTATGTTGTTTTTGCTAAGAAGCTGGAGATCAAACTGACTGCCTCTCTCTTGTGCATATTGTAGAGAAGTTGGGAGTTCAAAGTGCTTTTCGCTTAACTGAAATCAAGAAGAACACTTTCAAGTTGGATATATTTGATAAAAAAGACGTCAAACGAGTTTCAAAGATAAGGAGTGGTAATTTCTTGAAAATGCATGAGTATCACTTTGTGGCCTCAAAGGCTCCAATTTCAAGACATCCCAATTGAGTTCTCCAGGCTTAGCCTTTATTCAGAACAATACCAACACTTTACTGTCTTTGGAGGTGTGTTTCTTGAAAATTGAGGCGGTTTTAGTTGAGGATGTGAAAATTCTTAGATTTCGCATGAAGATCGACACTAACCAACCCTTCCCCGAGGAGCGTATCTACTGCAAGAAGACGCACACAAGATTGTTTTCCAATACGAGAATACGAGGTCACTATGTTTTAGTTGTGGGCGAATTGGGCATCACTACAGAGATTGTAAGATTCAGAACATGAGGAACATCGAGGATTTTGATGAGAGGAGAAAAGCCACATGGAATAATATCCAAGTTTCCACCCATCAATCTAACATATGGTCTTCGTTTTAAAATCGATGGTAAATTCACTAGCTCTGCTCAAACGGTTAACTGGAATAAAAGTAAGCGAGCTTATAAGGAGATTAATAATAGGAATGGAGGTGGAATTTTTATAAGAGAGGACCAAGATTTTGATTTAGGCGGGTATGACTTCACAAAGGACCAAAGAGGTAGAAAGATGCTGGAGAATAGAGACCACAGGTTTGATGACACTGGAGATCAAAGTAACTGGGCTCAAAAGAGTGGATTACTCAGTAAAGAGATACACAATAACTTTAGAAGGTTGGATGTGTTTAAGAAAATCACCAAGTCTGGGGATACAAAGGGGAGCTTTTACCACATGATCAATAACCTCAACGAAGGCATTATCAATTTGGAGAGCCACGATGCCAAAGGTAAAGGAATCCAGGAGCAAGAATAGGATCTCTCATCTTGTTTCTATAGTCCTACTAAGAAGCAAAAATCTATCAAGCGTAGAAGGGACTTTATTGCGAAGGTTAGTGGAAGTATAAACAACAAGAAGAACATTACTGAGGTTGGAAATTTCAAAGAGTTGTGAGTCTTTGAGGATAAAGAGGAGAATAGCCAAGATACCTTCTCAGACAATGCCAATGCTCAACAGTTGGATATTTAAAAAGTGCTTAACAATGACGGTAGTGAGGATAAAGACGAATCTAAGATAATGGAGGAAGAATATGATTCGCAAGCTAAATCTGAAGAGGAGGAAGAAGAAATTCGAATTAGGGGACGAAATTGAGGGTGATGAGTTGGAAAGCATAGGTGAGCATAGTGAAATGGTTTTTACGAGTTTGGTAATACAGTTGATATTGTTAGGGATCCCGAGACTATACAAAAGGGAAGCGACCGGTCACCGGAATTAAATGAGTACTATTTTCTGGAATTGTTAAGGTATACGAGCCCACTTGACAATTTCTAACATTTTTAAAGATATTTTGGGTCGTTTCAAACCTGGCGCGGCAACATTTTTTTGAGACTATGATGAGAGAAGTGGAATCCCAAAATACCATTAGACTTTTTGGGTTTGATAATTGTTTTGTTTTGGACCCTACCGGTTCTGCTTTTCATTCCAGGAGTTTTCTTGTTTTGTGGCACTCCTATCTGTGCTTAACTATCGTCTTTTGTTGTCCTTTTTATGCTATTTTGCATATCAATGAAATTTTCTTTTCCTATTAATTTGTATTCATGATCCTAAAGATTTGATGACAGGTTAAAAATATGAAATGATATCTCAAATTGGAGTAAAAATATATCGGACCCTGGATTACTATGGGGACTTTACTGATGTACTCAATATTGACGAAAAATATAGTTCAAATCCCGTTAACACAAACCATCTAAAAGATTTCATTATGTATCATTCTCTACTGAAAATCCAATCTAATGGTTGCTTTTTTACCTGGTCCAACAAAAGATCCGGAAAAGATCTTGTTAATATTAAACTTGATAGAGCTTTAAAAACATATGATTGGTTGTACAGATTCCCAAGAGCACAAGTCTTTATCCCACCAGCCATTGGATCTGATCACTCCCCATTAATCCTCCATTTTGGACGTAACATGAGAAATGGAGTCAAATATTACAAATTCGATTACTTGTGGCTTGATAACAATGATTGCTATTTAGTTATTAAAAAAGCTTGGGGTGATCATGGATTTACCCCATCACTCCCCGAAATTCCTAGAAAAAAGAGATTATACTATATGTGATTTAAAAAAATGGAGTAGAGAAGTCTTTACAAATCATGAAACTCAAATAAAAATACTCCAGATACTCCTTACAGAGATTACAAATTCAAATTCAACACCGGCTCTTCAACATGAGGTATCTAATGTTAAAGCTCTGATTAAATTTGAATATGAATGTGAAGAAAAATATTGGGTAGATGGATCTCGTCAAATTTGGCTCACGTATGAAGATGAAAATACCAAATTCTTTCATTCTTCGACAACAAAGACGAAGTTTAAATAGAATTATTAAAATTAAAGATGATTAGGATATATAGAAAGAGGATACAAATGAAGTTAAAGTTTGTTTTCATGATTATTACATATCATTATTTTGTTAACATGTAGCAGATATTGAACAAATGGAGAAAGCGGTACAATTCATTTCTCCTAAAGTAACAAGCAAAATGAATGTTTTGTTAACCAAACAACATAATATGGAAAAAAGTGGAGAAAGCAGTTAAAGAGTTATCTTCATCAAAATCTCGCGGACCATATAGGTTAAACGACAAATTTTATAAAGAATTCTAGGATATTATGAAAACCGATATTTTTCTCATGGTTCAATATTTTTTAACAATAATATTCCACTGGAAAACATAAATGATACTCTTATCACCTTAATCCCAAAAGGTGATGTTCTAGGGAGAAACTTGGGGACTATAGACTTATTTCGTGTGTTAATTTTGGTTATAAAATTATTGTAAAAATGTTAATTAACAAATTACATGTCTTTATGAACGATATTATATCTCCCACACAGTCAACTTTCATCAAAGGCAGATCTATCGAAGATAATATTATTATTACTCAAAAAATATCTTCGTTTTATGAGTCGAAAAAAGAAAAATAAAAAATATATGTCTACTATCAACATAGTGGTGTCGCCTAGGGCGTGAAAAAATAATAAGTGCAAATAAACATCCTAGGCTAGCACGGTTCTGCAAGTATACAGGACGTATGCAAGTTTTACTGATAAATAAGATCGTTCCTCAGAGACTCTCTTCAATTCTTTGTTCATCAACCACTCTTGGCTTCTTAATATCACCTTTTTCAACCTCTTCAACCCAATCTTCAACAATTATCTCATCTAAGTTCATCCTATCTATGCTTGACGTGTTTGGTAGAACATCCCCAATTGATGGAGATGGTAGCGCTTCAACAATTATCTCATTGTGTTCTCTCATCTTTTGAGCTTGAAGACTAATAGTCTTAACCTTGTCATCAACGTATTGGATATTCTTCATGTTAGAAGTTGTATCTTGGGTCAATTGCAAAAGTTGACTTTGCATTTGTTCTATCATCGTAGTGAGCCGCATTACATTCTTCTCTAAAAGTTGATTATGTTGTTTCAGATCTTGATTTTGTTGTTGCAGGCTTTGCACTACTGATGCATCGATCTTTGATTCAAGTATGCTCATATTATCCTTCGAGTAGTTGATGAATTGACTAATAGTCTCTTTTAACTCGGTGATGTCTTCTTGAGGACGTGATGGAGCTTGACTTCCATTGTGCACATTGCAGCCTGGTGGATGATTAGCTTGTTTTTCATATGCTTGTTCTTGCAGGTATAACCGTTGAGGTGGCATTTGGATGCTGGTGGGGGCAAAGATGTGATAAAATAATAGATAAATAAAGATAATAATAAAGAGCACACAGCCTTGAGGACAACAGAACTCACTGCAAGTATCACAGATCGTTTGCAAGTTTTAATGATAAGTTAAGTTCGTTCGCAGGGATTTAATCCGTTAGATCTACTTGTATTAAATAGGTGTAGATGAATTTAGATGTTTTGAATATAATAAGATGAATAATTGTCTAACGCGAATAATACAAATAAATAAATATGAATGTAAGTCAAATAAATTAGGATTACTAATATGATTCTATTACTAAATTGTTATTCTAATCTGTCACACATTGAGCATTATATATTAACCAGGATTCTAAATAATGATTGATGGTTAAATCAAACCTTTATGGCTATCTAGGTAGGCAAAGGATCAAAACTAGACGATTATGTGGTGTTGTCAATGACGAAGAATAGTCCTAAGATTGGCCAAATCTAGGGTTTAGAACAATAAGTCAAAACACATAATTACAATATACGCCAAGCTCAAATCAATTAAATTAACAAATAGTATTATGACATTTAAGACAAAATAATAACCCAACAATTAAACGTAAAACTTATAGAATAAAAGCTTAAAATTATGGTGAAGCCACAAATCTATAGCTAATTACCCTAAATATAGAGAAGGAGAGATGTAGAAGAGGAGTTTGTCACTCTCCAACTTCGTGCTTCTTGTCTTCCTGTATAGGTCAGCTTGCTTCTTGGATGAATAGCTTGATACTAAGGATGAATATTAAATTAAAAACTAAGCTATTATTTAAAACTGAGAAAATACAAGCAAGGACTAAGCCTATACTTGAAACTGAGCAAGGACATGTTTACAATGGTTTAAGGGTGTATTTATAGGTGTCTTGGAAGCCGTAATTCGTTTCCTTGAAGGAGAAGGTAAGTAATGGACTCCTAGCCCAACTCAAATTCGAAACCCTAAAATATGAAATCATCCCCGTTTTTGTTTTGGTCCTAACAGCTTCAATTCTTATCCGTTTGACGCATACGAGTAGTCGAAATTCATCGTCTCGAAAAGATATTTAACTTTTCTCTTGACCATTCTTCCAAATTCCTCACCGATTTTGAGATATAAGATAATTTGTGGTCGTGGGTGATGAAATTCAGATTTCTTTGGAAGCTTTTCCTTTTCATACTTTAGCTTTTCTTTTCTTATCTCCAATTTCCATGCATATCTTCTTTCCTTATCTCTTAGTCTTTGACTTGGACTCTAATTAATCACCATAATTATCTTTAAAGCTTCACACTAAATATATAATTAAACCCAATATGCTCTAAAATAATAATTCATCAAATCAAGACTAGAAATAGGAAAGTGCCATATTTTATGGGAAAAACGACTCAAAGACTTCCTAAAACACTAAAAATGATGTCTCTAACTACTATCAAATCATCACAAATAAGGACACATCAGATGCTTTCCTTAACTGTTATAGCGAGTTGTTGTATTTGATCTTTCAAGCTTGAAAACCTCGCCTTTGTTTCTTCGTTAGTGGTAGGAGTTTGTTTTTGTGGCCAACTTATGTCGGTCTCAATGATTGTTTCCATACCACTCTTTGCTTCTTTTGGATCCATAGAGACAAAACTACCACGACCCATATCATCTACTCTAAGCCTTGACTCTCTATTGAGTCCATTATAGAACATGGATAATTGTAATTTTGGCGTGTATCCGTGTATTGGACATCTTGCCAACTTCTTTTGAAATCTAGTCCATGCTTCGCCAACACTCTCTTCGGCTTCTTGTAAGAAATTTATAAGCTCCAATAGTTCCTTCACTCGCATACTTGTAGGATAAAATTGATCAAGGAATCTTTCTTGAAGCTTGTCCCAATTTGTTATTAGCTCGGGAGGTTGATCATCTAACCAATCGCTTGCTTTCCCGGTCAAGAAAAATTGAAACATTAAATAATGCATCTGTTCTTGTGTAACACCTTCATTGATGTAGGCATCACAGAATTGCATGAATCTTTGAACTGATCGGACCGGATCTTGATGTGTATCACCACTAAATTTCCCATAGCTCGCAAATTGATTAATCAAGTCAGGATCAGACTTGAATCGAACGGCTTGAATAGTTGGGATGCGAATCCCAATGGGTTGCACTCAAAATTGACTAGGATAACCTAGCTCTAGCCGTTCATTAGTCATCTAAAACCCTGATAAAGACAAAAACAAAAAGAACGCGTAAAACTGAAAACAAATAAAAACTTCTACACTAATTAAACACAAAATAGATTTAACTTAATAAATCCTCGGCAGTGGCGTCAAAAACTTGATGGGGGCAAATGTGTGATAAAATAATAGATAAATAAAGATAAGAATAAAGAGCATGTTGGAACATTTGAAGATAAAAAAGGTTTCTAGCCTTTTCCCACATCGGTGGGTAATAAAGGTTTTTACCTACTTTTATACTTTGTGCTATAAACTAAGTCCAAAGATCCAATACCCATGCACATGGCAAGGCAATGATTTAGCCCACACGCGCGCACCCCCACCACCACCACCCACCCGCCCGGCCTGGCCCTGCACCGGCACCAGCGACGGCGACGGCGTAGGGCGTGGGTCGTGGGGGAGTTTCGGGAGTTTGGGGAGTCAAAAAATGAAAAATGAAATGAATTTTGTACCAGCTCGTATAGTGGTCATTGACTACTAAACTTAAACGTAGAGACAAATCTCCACCAATCTCGCACACGTTAAAGGGAAAGAATATTCCAGCAGCTGTTACTTAGTCAAGTCAAACACGTGGGAATATCAAAGGTCAACAAAGCTACAGAAAATTAAAACGTGGAGGTTACAAGGCAATCAAAAACGTCAACCCAATCAAGTCAATTCCGGGAGGGAATCGTGGGACTTAATGGGGACGTTTCTGAAGGCTTGGGTCTTCCTATCCTCACCCCTATATATAGAGCTCCCACTCCACTCTCTATAGCTACGAAAATACAAGAAAGAAAACCAACTCTGCCTCACCCTTTGTCTAAATAAACTTCCGCTGTAGTTGTTTTCCGTTAGAGATACTGGTCCGCCGGAATATCTTTTTAACGACCGAGGACTTTGTTTTTCTTTTCCGTGTAAGTGTATTTTCATTTGTATTTCCGTGTAATTTGTTATTCGATATTTATTGTAATCGTATTTCAGTTTTATTGTAATAGTTAGTTTACATCAAAACTGTTTTTCCCTCTTTCGTTTTTGGAAACCATTTCACTTGTACAACTGGTGGTTATTTTTAATAACAATTTAAAAAGATATTCATTTTCTTTTCCACCGGTTTTTTTGAAAATGGCTCTTCCTATTTCGGCTGTTGGTTCTTCTTTGAACACAAAGTCACTTCTCGACGCAAACAAGTTGGAACCCCTTAATGGTTCTAACTATAAGCGTTGGGCGCAAAAAATTATGATTTGCCTTGAACAGTATGAACTCGACTTTGCTATAGTCGAGGCTCCTCCACTTTTGGAAATTGGAGCCCATACTGAACAAGAGCTAGCTAGGCATGCTGCCCTCGAATCTAGGTTCAAAAGAGCTAATACCATGGCTCGGGGCTGGATGTTGAACAACGTTACTAATCCAATTTTTGAGCTCCTTGCCAAAGAGAAATCGGCAAAGGTCATATGGGAAACTCTCGAGAAGAAATATGGGGCTGATGATTCGGGTAAGAAAAAGTATGTGACTGGGAATTGGTATAACTTTAGACTTACGGATCAGAAACCCATGACTGAACAACTTCATGTGTACGAGAACCTATGCGTGGAGGTAATCGCCGAAGGCATGAAGATGTGTGAAATTATTCAAGCAAACATTTTGCTTGAGAAATTTCTCCCATCTTGGAGTGAATACCGCAAGCACCTCAAACACAAAAAGAAAGAAATGACCCTCCAAGAGCTCATCAGCCACGTCCAAGTCGAAGAAGCAAATCGACTCAAGGATAAGTCAATCTCTTTCCCTTCTCATTCCTCCAAAGCTAATCTAGTCGAAGGTTCTGGCCAAGGTAACAAAGACAGGTTCAAAGGGAAGGGAAAGCAACAAGGCTCCAACAAGTCGAAGTCTGGGGGAAACAAGAATCGCGGCTACTCCAACAAACAAGGTGGAGGATTCAAAACCTCTGGTAAGATTCAAAAACCTAAAGGGGCATTTTATTGTTGTGGCAAAGAAGGACATAGAGCTTTCGAATGTTCCCTTAGAGCTGGCCAGGGTCCCAAAGCTGCCGCTAATCTGACTGAGACCGAAGAAATAATCGTCGCGGTAATGGTTGAGGCAAACTTGGTAGAGAACAAGAGTGAGTGGATCCTTGACACTGGAGCTTCTCGCCATTTCTGCGTAAAAAAAGCCCTGTTCAAGAAATTCGAAAAGGCAACTGATGGTGAGTGTGTGTACTTGGGCGACTCTTCCACCGCTAGTGTTCTCGGGAAAGGTCAGGTTCCCCTCAAACTCACCTCTGGTAAGATCCTTGAACTTAATGATGTTCTCTTCGTCCCCTCTCTCCGTAGGAACTTAGTTTCCGGGGCTCTTCTGAACAAAGTTAGTCTCAAACTTGTTTTCGAGGGGGGAAAAGTCATTATCACCAAAAATGACGAGTTCGTGGGGAAAGGGTACCTTAATAATGGCTTGTTTGTTTTAAACACTGTAACCCTTAATGAGAATGCATCTGATTCCGCTTATATTGTTAAGCCCGTTCAAACGTGGCATGGTAGACTAGGCCATTTAAATGTTGCGTCTATTAAAAGGCTTAAAAATCTTGGACTAATACCCGTTAACAATGTGGATGACTTTGAAAAATGTCAAATATGTGTAGAGTCCAAACTTGCGAAAAAACCTTTTAAACCCGTTACCACGAGACAAACTAAATTGCTTGAATTAGTTCATTCGGACTTAGCTGATTTTAAAAACTCCGCTAGTAGAGGAGGAAACCGACCAATAACGAAGAAGATATGATCAAAACAAGTTATCAGTAATTATCTTTAATTCCATACGCATTTGAGTTGGGCTTGGAGTCCATTACTTAACCTCTCCTTCAAGAAACGAATTAGTTAAAACTATACACTATAAATACAGCCTCTTAACACTCTTAAATCATCCTTGGTGAAACCTTAAACCAAGAGGAAGCTTACAACACAAGAAAAGAAGTCTGGAAGGAGTTGTTCATCATTATGTCTTCTTCTACCTTTGAATTTGTAATTTCTTTCTTTTCTTTCATGAACTAAATTTCTTTAGCTTGAGTTTTAGCATGCATGTATGAACCCTAGTTTTGATTGACATCTATCTAATTTGGGAATTCTATGTTTTAAATTGAATTATTGTTTTTATTCTCTGTTTATGTGTTTGGATTTATATTTTGTGTTCTTGTGGAGTGCACCCATATAGAATTACCATCTAGTAGTTAGGTCACCATTGAAAATAACGTCTAGTATTCGGTATAGATCTGACAAATCAACCTAACTAGATAATCACTATGGTTTAGTACATGTTACTATTTACAAATACAGGAACAGGTTGCTTAGGAAGCCTTATTGACACAAGTAAATCTTATTTAAAACTACCTAGCGTAATTGGAACCGATTATTGAAATACTACATAATTTACCCTTACATGTTTAGAACGGCAAAACTAGTGGGGATTACATGCTATTGACTCAAGCTATATTCTCATACTACTTCTTCTTTCGTATTTATTTTCTGTCTATAAATTCTTAGTTTTAATTTAGTTTAATCAAAAACCAAATAAATATCTATTTGTCTTTATTTTTTTTGCGTTTAGTTGTTCTAGCTTTAACTATTTGCACTTGATTATTGCATAAGATTCCCCTAACTTCCGTAGTCTTTGCGGAACGAATCTTACTTATTTTCTAAAACTTGCATACGATATGTATACTTGCAGAACCGTGCTAGCTTTAGTGTGTTTATTTTGCATCTAAATATTATATCTTTTTATCACACCCTAGGCCACACCATGTTTTTGGCGCCGCTGCCGGGGACTACATCGTTAGTCCTTGTGCATATATCTTGTGCTTTTATTTCAGTTAGTTCTATTTTACGCTTTTGTCTTTTAGTTTTTGTTTTATAGATAGTTATAGATGGAGAACCCAAGGAGACTTGAGCTACCCATCGAATTCAGAATGCAACCAAGAGGAATTCGCGCTCCAGAAATCCAAGCCGCTAAATTTAAGCCTGATCCAGGGATGTTAACACAGTTTGCAACTCATGGATTATTCAGCGGTGCTGCACATCAAGATCCGATCCGATATAATCAGAAATTCATGCAAATCTGTGATGCTTATATCGTAAGAGGAGTTACTAGGGAACAAGTGTATTACGTGATGTTCCAGTTCTTCTTGACCGGAGGTGCAAACAATTGGTATGATACCCAATACCCTCATGTTATTCCAGATTGGTACAAGCTTCAAGCAAGATTCCTAGACCACTTCTATCCGGTTAGTAGATGGTGGGGGCAAAGGTGTGATAAAATAATAGATAAACAAAGATAATAATAAAGAGTCACACACCCTTGAGAACCACGGAACTCACTACAAGTATCACAGATCGTATGCAAGTTTTAATGATAAGTCAAGTTCGTTCGCAGGGATTGTATCCGTTAGATCTACTTATATTTAACAAACGTAGATGAATTTATATGTTTAGAATAAAAATATAAAAAGATAAATAACTATCTAATGCAATTAAATAACTAAAACAAATAAATAGAACAAATAACTAAATATGAATGTAAGTCTAATAGATTAGGATTACTAAGTTCTATTACTAAATTGTTATTCTAACCTGTCACATTAAGCATTATATATTAACCAGGATTCTAAATACTACCTAGCCTTTTCTAGACTTAGGAGTAACCTCTCCACTACTAGGGATTCCTAAGTAATGATTGGAGATTAAATCAAACCTTAATGGCTATCTAGTTACACTAGACGATTATATGGTGTTGTCAATAACTAAGATTAATCCTAAGATTGATCAGTTTTAGGGAAATAAGTCAAAACACATAATAACAATATACGCCAAGCTTAATCAATTAGAATAACAAATAGTATTTAAAGACAAAATAATAATCCAACAATTAAAAGTAAACTTACAGAATAAAAGCTTAGAAATATGGTTGAGAATAGATCTATAGCTAATTACTCTAAATATAGAGAAGGTGAGATGTAGAAGAGGAGCTTGTCACTTCTCCAATCTTCTTCTTCTTGTCTTCCTCTACAGGTCAACTTGCTTCTTGGATGAATAGCTTGATTCTAAGGATGAATATCTAACTAAAGGACTATGCTATTGTTTAAAACTAAGAAAATATAAGTAAAGACTAAGCCTATACTTTGCAACTGAGCAAGGACATGTTTACAATGATAAGAGGGTGTATTTATAGGTATCTTGGAAGCCCTAATTCGTTTTCTTGAAGGAGAAGTAAGTGGTGGACTCCAAGCCCAACTCTAATTCGTATGGAAATAAAGATAAACACTGCTGGACCGTTTTGAGCATATCTTCTTCGTTATTGGTCGGTTTTTGCTCCATAATATACCAAAAGAATCGCAACAGAATTATCTTGCCCCCATAGAAGGAAATTACCAAAATCGGCCTATTTTTTAGGTAAAAACGCATATCTTTGGACGTGTTCTGCAGAATCCCAGATTTAGGCAGCTTTCTTTTCCATCTTTTTAGCTTTTATTTCCTTATCTCCAATTACCATGCTAATCTCTTTCCATAAGTTGTTGTCTTTGACTTGGACTCTAATTAAGCTCCATAATTATCTTTAAAGCTTCACACTAAATAAATAATTAAACTCAATATGCTCTAAAAATATTATTTTACTAAATCAAGACTCAAAATAGGAAAGTGTAGCATTTCTCAAGAAAATCGACTATAATGACTTCTAAATCACTAAAAATGATGTCTCATCCTAATATAAATCTATCACAAATGAGGAGACATCAGTAGACGTTTAAAAGATATGTTAGAGCTTGATCAATTTATACAGGAAGACGGAGAGAGTTTGGGTGAAGCATGGTTACGATTTACAGAAAAGAAGACGAGATGTCCATATCATAAATCATCGCCGGAATATTATTTAACCTTGTTTTATGGAGGACTTGATGACAAGTCAAGGGAAAAAGCAGATTCGTTAGGAAACGCAGGTTTTGTGTTACTAGATCCTGAAGAAGCTGAGTTGGGGATGGAAAGAATTCTTGAGAACGAGAGAAGTTGGCCCAAGAAACCAGAAAAAGAAGACACTTCAGAAGCTCTGAAGCTTAAAGAATTGGCCCAACAACTCGAAGAACTACAAGAACAAGCCCGAACAATTGCTCAGGTGAACGTAGTACGTGCAATTCCTTCGTGTCCTGGTTATGGATCAAGAAATCATGTGTGGGAAGGATGTATGAATAATCCAGCAATAGCTTCCGTTACATATCCTCAAGATAACTATTATTCTAATGGTTATACTTATCCTCAAGAAAGCTACGTTAATTATCAACAACCTCCACAACAAAGAAGTTGGGTCAGAAATCAAGAGACTTATTATCAACCCCAACCTCAATCCTATTATCCACCACAACCTATTCAGCAAAAAGAACCCATTATTGAAAAAGCTTGTCAAGAAACGAAGAAAGATCCACCAAAGCAATCAATGCAACTGGCAAGGAAAGAACAAATCCCAAGCTTGAATTCGAGTATGGCTAAATTGATGCAAGCAATTGAAAACAATATGAGTCGTAGCCAACAGAAGATTCAAGCCCAACAGAAGGTAATCAAGAAACTAGAGCATACTTTATCACATATGGCAAGTACATTACAAACTAGGCCGAAAGGGCAACTTCCAAGCGATACTATTGCTCCCAGAGATGATTCTTGTCATGCAGTTGAATTGCGAAGTGGAAAACAACTACCTCCACCAAGACCAGAAATAGAACCAATCCCTATTCCAGAAAAGGGGGGGAGAAGAAACAACCGAAGATACAGTAGAGGAGGTAGTTAAACCAAAGAGTGTCCAAGCCAAGACACCAGAAAAAACGAGAAAACCAGTGGAACTTAATACACGTTCTCCACCACCATACCCTTCACGTGTCAGAAAGAAGGACAATGACCTGGAATTCAAGAAGTTCGTTGACATGTTGAGCAAGTTGGAGATTAATATGCCGTTTGTAGAAGCTATCAAGAGAATGCCGAAATATCTAAAATTCATGAAGGACATTCTTTCTAACAAACGAAGATTCGAAACTGAGGATATGAGTGGATCACCAGAGAAGTGTAATGCTATCAAGTTACCACCAGAAACGCCCCTTCCCACGAAATATTGGATGGCACCATCCATATTATGAATAATCGAGCTAAAAAGTTCGTGGGAATTAAAGGAAAGGTGTGGAAATTTCGTCATTCTTAATCGAGTTAATTTTAGTTGAACGAGTTGGAGAAGTTTCGCTATCTTGCCTATGAAAATTCACGCCTCTACAAGGAGAAAATAAAGAGATGGCATGATAGGCGACTCCGTCCAAAGCATTTCGAGAGAGGACAAAAGGTTTTATTATACAACTCTCGATTTTCAAACTACCCAGGAAAGCTTAAATCCCGTTGGGGAGGACCTTACATTGTTACGAAAGTCACACCTCATGGAGCGATTGAAATTGAACATCCAACCGAGCAACGGACATTCATGGTGAATGGCCAGCGTTTGAAGAGATACCATGACAGTGAAGACTTTGGGCGAGAGGAAACCCTCCATCTCGTAGAAAGCGCTTAGCCTGAGGTACACGTCTAACTCAAAGACGTTAAACAAAAGTGCTCTTGGGAGACACCCCTTGTTTTAATTGCTTTTTAGATTAGCTTATTGCTTTGTAGTGTATAATTTTAAGTTAGTGTATATTTTTAATTGTGTTTACAAGCTAATAGGAGAGAAAGGTAGCGTGTTATTATGCAGGAAATGAGTTTGGGGTCGAAGGAAATTTTCTTGAAAAATTCGCAGGCAGGTCCGGTGCACCGCGCCTGGAAAAACCCGTACCACGGGTTTGCTAGCTCGGGTTTTATGCCAAGAGAATTTTTTTTTGAGCATGTCAGGTGCGGTATACCGCGGCATAGGTGCGGTATACCGCAAGAAACAAAAACCCGTACCACGGGTAGGGTACCACGGGATTTTTGACGAACGAAAAAATTGGAGCAGAGGCTAAAACCCGTACCACGGGTAGGGTAGCTCGGGGTTTTTGTCGAGACGAAAAAATGGAACAGCAGAAGCTGCGGTATACCGCGGCCTAGGTCCGGTGCACCGCACTATGGCGGTTTGTGAGGAGTTTGAGGCCCATTCAACTTCTTACCTTATCAAAACTCAACCCTAGCTCCCCCCACACGAAATTTCCAGACCCAAACACTATATATACATCTTAAAGCTTGTACAAACCTTCACAATTAACACAACAACTCCAATAATTCTCTCCTCCATCATCCATAAACACAAATTCTTCATGAAATTCATCACACTACACCATTAAACACCATCAAATTCATCAAGCTTTCAAGAATTCTTCCAAGATTCATCAAGAAACCTTTCTCTTTCATCAATTCCAAGCAACAAACTCAAGCTAAACCAATTTCTCTTAATCTTTTAATTCATCCTTGGTATAACTTGAGTTGTGGGTAAATCAACCATGACTAACAGATCTGAAGCTATGGAATACAAGAGAAAGTGCTCTATCCTTGGGAAGAATAAGAAATTGCCTGGAGCCACCATTGAAAAGCCTATCACCATTGATGAGGCTACTGAAGAATCAAAAGAAAAGGCACCAGCACAACCACTACCAAAGAAGTTAACTCCTAGAATGTCTATACCATCAAGGCCTTTGAAGAAGATAAAGATTCATGACAAGGGTTCTTCTACTTCTTCCTCTAAAATTGATCATGATCTTCCCCCATGGGCTCTCAAATTACAACACGAAATTGAAAGATTACAAGAAGATAACAGAGAACTTTGGGTGGAAGTCATACAGATGCAATCACAGCTGGAAGATATAACCTTGGAAAGGGATATTGATAGTTATTCTGATCCCTCTGCTTCAGAAGAGGAGGAGGACATAATGGATCTCTATGGCCAGCCAGGGAAACCATTCTAATTCTCTTTTCTTAATAGCTTGTATGCATTAGGTAGTTAGTTTTTAATTTTTAATTTTATTTCTTTCTTGAGTCTTTTTCGAGTCGTGTGGACACGGCTCACTTTTGAGTTGGGGGTGGGGATTCGTTTTCCTCATCTTCTTTTCTTTTTTGCATAAAATTTAAATTTTTTAGGTTGAATTAAGGCATAGAATATTTTGAATGTAACTATTTGAGCATGATTTTATTAGGTCAATGATAGTAAGTAGTATGTTTTTGAAAGATGATACAAAATTGTTTAGGATGCATGTATGAAAACAGGAAATAAAGGATAGAAAAGTTAATGAGCAATGTTAAGAAGT
The DNA here is from genome assembly GCA_029959085.1 of Nemophila menziesii. Lineage (NCBI taxonomy): Eukaryota > Viridiplantae > Streptophyta > Magnoliopsida > Boraginales > Hydrophyllaceae > Nemophila > Nemophila menziesii. The sequence continues at coordinate 2,336,591 of JARWIR010000054.1, read as the reverse complement.
CACGTTGAAACTTAGGGAGAGTTATTTGGTGTGTAGAACGTGAGGTTTGAAATTAGTTGAAAACCCGCTTATCTATGAACTAATAATGAAAACATAACGAAACCCGGTAGTTAGAAAAATGAATAAGACAGTTCTTTCATGATTAAAAAAACACTTGAAGCCTTTTATACCTTCTCACCCTTTTAGTTGATTATTGTTATTATTTATCCGTCTTAGCCCCTCTGAGCCTTTCTAAATCCTTTTATTGAAACACATTATTATCCATACCCTTAGTTTGTAGGACTTATACATATGACCCGCACTCGAATCACAAAACCTGAGACAACTCGTTTTAGAGCTTGAGTTTGGGGTGGTGGGTTTCATCATCAGGGAACATTGGGTTTTGGGAATTATACTTGTGATTTTATTAATGATGAAATTGTTATTATTGTAACCCTTTGCTGGGGTAATAGTGAATGAAAAAGAAGCTACGAGCTAGATTTGCCAACAAGGGCATAAAAAAAGATTATATATATGAAAAAATAGCGTGATATCTTGAACATCAACAAGAGAATCATAGCTATACAAAAGAAATAAAAAATTGATTTGAAAAGAAAATATATATTCGGACCGGCAAAGTGGAATTTGTATATCATCACAAAAGGTTTTATTGGGATTTATTGGGAATGCACATCAAAAGCATCAATAAATTGGGTTGAGTGAGAACATCTTCGAGTGAAAACTCAAGCTCTAGGGCGATTCGTTGATGGCTAGTGAGGAGAGAGTCAAAAGCTCACTTTTCATTATCCAAATATACCACACCCGTCCTTAAGCCACGTTATAACCAAAGACCTTAGGATTTCTAACTACTTGATGGAGAAATAATTGAGCTATTAGGTAATAGGTAAGTGGACCATTGGTTCTATATTAGGACCTATGAACAACCTATAGCCATTAACCTGAACTAAGTTATCATCCTCTCCTTCTGGCATTGCGAAATTAATCTGGACTTGAATTTATGGATTGTTGATTACATGTGTATTAAGCATAATTGTGCATTATTTCTTGAGCATTACTACATGAGACTTTTTAGATATTTTGCTATAGGATCATTCATTATGTTCTGTTCTTATTCTCCTCCGACTTCTTCTTGTTCGTTTGACTACCCTACTGTACTTTACTTTTATTGTATTGGGACGATACAACTTTGAGTTGGGGGTCTTGATGTCTCCTCATTTGTGATAATAAAATCTATTTCCGAGACATCATTTTAGGCGTATCTATTAGTTTATAGGTCGATTTTAGCTTAATTTAGTGCACTTTCCTATTTTGAGTCTTGATTTAGTAAAATAATATTTTTAGAGCATATTGGGTTTAAGTATTTACTTAGTGTGAAGCTTTAAAGATAATTATGGATATTAATTAGAGTCCAAGTCAAAGACTACAAGATATGGATAGAGATAAGCATGGTAATTGGAGATAAAGGAAACAAAAGCTAAAATCATGGAAAAGGAAAAGCTGCCTTAAATCTGAATTTCTACAGCTACGCCTAAAGAAGTGGTGATAACTCCAAAACCAAGCCGATTTTGGAAGATTCCTTTCATAGTGACGTAGATAATTCTATGAGGATTCTTTTGGTATCTTGTGGGATAAAAACCGACCAATAACGAAGAAGATATGATCAAAACAAGTCAGCAGTAATTATCTTTAATTCCATACGAATTTGAGTTGGGCTTGGAGTCCATTACTTAACCTCTCCTTCAAGAAACGAATTAGGTCAACCTATACACTATAAATACAGCCTCTTAACACTCTTAAATCATCCTTGGTGAAACCTTAAACCAAGAGGAAGCTTACAACACAAGAAAAGAAGTCTGGAAGGAGCTGTTCATCATTATGTCTTCTTCTACCTTTGAATTTGTAATTTCTTTCTTTTCTTTCATGAACTAAATTTCTTTAGCTTGAGTTTTAGCATGCATGTATGAACCCTAGTTTTGATTGACATCTATCTAATTTGGGAATTCTATGTTTTAAATTGAATTGTTGTTTTTATTCTCTGTTTATGTGTTTGAATTTATATTCAGTGTTCTTGTGGAGTGCACCCATATAGAATTACCATCTAGTAGTTAGGACAACGGTGTTTAATTACATGTTTAGCACATAACGTCTAGTATTCAGTGTAGATCTGACAAATCAACCTAACTAGATAATCACTATGGTTTAGTACATGTTACTATTTACCAATTACAGGAACAGTTTGCTTAGGAAGCCTTATTGACACAGGTAAATCTTATTTAAAACTACCTAGCGTAATTGGAACCGATTATTGAAATACTACATAATTTACCCTTACATGTTTAGAACGGCAAAACTAGTGGGGATTACATGCTATTGACTCAAGCTATATTCTCATACTACTTCTTCTTTCGTATTTATTTTCTGTCTTTAAATTCTTAGTTTTAATTTAGTTTAATCAAAAACCAAATAAATATCTATTTGTCTTTATTTTTCTTGAGTTTAGTTGTTCTAGCTTTACCTATTTGCACTTTATTATTGCATAATATTCCCCTAACTTTCTTAGTCTCTGCGGAACGAATCTTACTTATTTTCTATAACTTGCATACGATTTGTATACTTGCAGAACCGTGTTAGCTTTAGGGTGTTTATTTGCATCTAAATATTATATCTTTTTATCACACCCTAGGCCACACCAGACCACCACAAGTGTGCTCGTTGAAGAAGGATTTGATGTAAAGTAGACCATCTTTACGAGATACGGAAGCGTAAACCCACCACTGGCATGAATGGGTATACCGTTTTAAATAGTGAGCCCCAAAATTTTTGGGTTTGTTGTGAGATGTCTTCACCGCATATCCGGATTCACAGGCGTACTTTGCTAAAGCGTGACGTAACTGAGGCATGCCATGGACAAAACATGTCCCTACACCGCCTAGGCTTTTCCCCATCCATGACTCAGTAACTTCTTCTCCCGGTGTTGGTAGAAATATGGGTCGTGTTCTTCCGTCGATAAATTATCTGGTTCATGGAGGTTGTTGTAAGTAGGCTGCGATGCTAATGGAGTCGTTAGCCCAAGTGGGTCAGTGTTTTTTTCTAGGACAGTGACGACTATTTCTGGTCCATAACAGTGTGGCATAGTCCTTGTCATCAAAGATTAGGCAATTTGAATGGCCGAGTATTGAGTAGTCGAAAAATATATGCTTATCAAAAAGGGAAGGCCATTTCTTGGAAACATAGTCTCGCATTCGAGCAAACGTGGGGAAGTTACGCATTGGCGATAGATATTTATCGTTCTTGTGCTTGAATATGCATATTACGTCATCCATTTGAAATCTAAACATAAAAAAAATGTTTGAGTAATGGATGAAATGCAAAAATCAGTACGGGGCTGCACTTTTTTAAAATGGGGGTATTCTTGAAATAAGGGGGTACGTACCCTCCATTTTTACTGTATTACCCCCTAAAAAAGTCTGATAAGTTAACAAATAGACACCCAGACAAGGAAAGTAGAGGACTAATTTGCAAATAAAATTTACTACGATCCAATAAACCAAGAAATGGATGCAAATGAAAAAGTAAATACAAAAAGTAAATTACACCATGCAGATGAAAAGCAACAAACAAGATAAAATGAGTGAACAACAATACAGTCAAAACACCAAAACCATTAACCGTAATGCATCATCACATACTGCTAAACTAATTTTGTACAGAGAATTTTTTTTGATGATCAACAATATCTTTGATTTTTATAGAGGCAGGGAAAAGTGCTGAATATGTTTTCATATCAACAAAACTAATACATGGAATAAATCAAAAGAAAGGAAGAAGAATATTATACCTTGAAAATGGAAGAGAGGATGAAGAATTTTGAATTCTGAAAATCCCACCAAGAAAGAAGGAGAGAGAGAAGCGTACGTAAGAGAGTTGGTAACAAATAAAAAAATGAAAAAAGGTGCGGCCAATAAATGCATTTCCAATCATAGCTATTAAAGTCACCCTAGTTTGTCCAAAAGCATTAATGATGTATGAGAGAGGAGAGAGGGTGTCGGTAATTGGAAACGAATGGGGAAGAAAGTTTAGTTGGTGAACTAGGCCCTTAAACAAAACCTTTTGAACTTGGGCCTATATTCCTCGAAAAAGAAGCCTATTCGTGACTTAACAACAACATAAGTTCGCGAATGAAATTTAGAGAAAGTGAAAAATGGGCCTGAAATATAGAGAGAGAGTGAGCAAGTGGGCTTGAAATATAGAGAGAGTGAGAAAGTGAGGCGAGATGGGTATGCTCACAGAAAGCCGTTACCAAGTATTTCAAGGTTGAGGGGGGTTATTCAAAGCCTCAAGGACCTCTGCCATAAACATTCCGAGGTAAATTTGTTATCCGAGACTAAAAATAATTTTAATTTTTTAATAAATATAGCATCTATAATTGACATGGAACTTATTCATATTGTTGATCCTATAGGTGATAAAGGTGGCTTAGTCATTTTTTCTAAAAAAATCAATGAATTTTAAAATAATAGACAGCTACCCCGACTTTATTCATTGTATTTGTGAAAAATGAATTAGGGGTTTGGTGTCACATAGGATGTGATAAAAATAAGATAAAAATAAGATAAAAATAAGCCAGAAAATAATGCACTAATCACCCTAGACAGGCACGGTACTGCAAGTATTACAGTACGTATGCAAGTTTTAATGATAAGAAGAATTCATTCTCAGGGACTTAGTGTGTTACACGAATGAGCAAATAATTTAGAGTAGTAATAATTAATTAAAAGACAGAAACTAAAGATGAATAACTGAGAGATTGATAATTAAACTAAGTAAAATAAAAGACGATAAAATAAGTACGAGAGAATATGAGATGAAAGAGTATAGCTTAGGTTTTGCTAGTATGCACTAATCCTTCTAATTCTTTCTATCAATTTCAGTTAATAAGGGAGAAAATAGCTCTTAGATACTTAGTTAGGACTCTAAATTCCCATTCCTTAGACCTTGAGAGTGACTAAGGGGGCTACGACACAACCACGAGGCAGTTTCAAATAGGGTTTTCAAGCGCTACCAAGGCCCTAAGCAAACAATTCCTTCAATTGGTGATATGGTGATTAAAACAACCCCTAATGACTATCTAGTTAGGATCGATGTTGTCAGGACCAATACCGGACACTAGACGTTAGGTGGTGTTTCAATAATTAGACACCTCTTCCAGGCGACCATCTAACTACTATTAAGAAAGCCTAAAGTGATCAGGTTTAGGACAGGCAATAATTCAAAACACATAAACAAATATATGGGTAAGCAGCTAATATCAAATTAAAACATATAATTCCCAAAGAAACTTAGATAGAAATAAAATAGAATTCATAGATTATACATGATGCAAAACCCAAGTTATGGGAAAATTAGTTCATACCTGAAGTAAATAAAGTAAAATATTGAATAAAAGACTTCATCTTGCTCTTTTCAATAACTCTAATGATATAAAACTTAAGGACTAACTTATGGGAGGCAAGGATTATTTACAAGAGTTATAAGGGTGTATTTATAGGTGTTTAGAAGACCTAATTCGTGTTCTTGGAGTGGAAGACAAGTAATTTGGACTCCAAGCCCAACTCAAATTCGTAACCCTAAAATATATAAAAGGTAATAAGCTGCCGCTGTTTTGTTTTGGTCATAACTGCTTCAATACTTATCCGTTTGATGTGTTCCAAACATTGCAGCTGATCGTCTCGGAAATCTCTTTAACTTTTCTGCAGACCAAATTCCTAACTAATCTTGAGTTATTAGCCCTTTTTTGGTCTTGGGTGATAGAATTCAAATTTATTTGGCAACTTTATCTTTCCATATTTTAGTTTTTCTTTCCTTATCTCCAATTTCCATGCATATCTTCTTTCCTTTATCTCTTAGAATTGACTTGGCATATAATTAATCTTCATATATATCTTTAAAGCTTCACACTAAATAAATAGTTAAACCCAATATTCTCTAAAAATAATAAATCATTAAATCAAGACAAGAAATAGGAAAGTGCACTAACACATCGGAAAATCGAGTATTTAGACTTCTAAAACACTAAAAATGATGTCTCCAACTAATATTAAATCATCACAAATGGGGAGACATCAAGACCCCCAACTCAAAGTTGTATCATCCCAATACAATAAAGATAAAAACAAAGGGAAGACTCTAAATACACACCTAGGTCAATTTAAGCACAGTGGAAAGGAGATAGCAGAATATATAGAATAGACATAAAGCAACTACTCAGAAAATTTCATGTAATAATATTTACAAACTACATACATGTACATTTTTCATATCCACAGTCAACACGGCTTGAATTCAAGATTAGATTAGCTTTGCAATGTAAGAAGGAGAGAAACTTTACTCAGTTCACCAAGGAGGCTATAGATTGTTCATCAAACTTCACTAGTATCCAAAAATCCACTTAACTACTCTCTATTGGCTCAATCGCTTCTAGATTACATAGCAAAAAATCAAAAGGTCTTTAAGGTTGTAATGTTGGCTTAGGGACGGTATGATAAGTATTTTTGGATAATTTAGAGTGAGCTTTTGGCTCTCTCCTCACTAGCCATCAACGAATCGCCCTAGAGCTTGAGTTACTATCAAAAAAGTTTCTCACTCAACCCAATGATTTTCTTGATGCACAAAGTAGCATCCACAATAACCCAATTAAAGCATAAGACGTTCACACAAAATTCCTCTTTGCCGGTCCAAATATATAAATTCAGTTTTTTTCTCTTTTGTATAGCTATGACTCTCTTTTTGATGTTGAGATATCACGCTATTTTTCTCATAGATTTTTTTCTATTTTTCTTTTCGATTCATGCTTTTTAGCTTTTTTCATTCACTATAACCCCGACAAAGGGTTACAATATAAACCTATGAGTCATTATCAATATATAGAAGCACAATTGATAAGCTCAAAAATCCCAACCCAATAACAATTCCCATAATGGTGGACCCACCACCCCAAACTCAAGCCGTAAAACAACTGTCTATGCATCGCGATTCGAGTGCGGGTGATATCTACTCATTTGTGATAATACAATCTATCTCTGAGACATCATTTTAGGCGTATTTATTAGTTTATAGGTCGATTTTAGCTTGATTTAGTACACTTTCCTATTTTGGGTCTTGAATTAATTAATTAATATTTTTAGAGCATATTGGGTTTAATTAGTTATTTAGTGTGAAGCTTTAGAGATATATGGTAATTAATTAGAGTCCAAGTTGGTAAAGAAAACTAACAGAAAGAAGATAAACATGGATATTGAAGATAAAGGAAAGAAAAGCTAAAAACATCGAAAAGGAAAAGCTGCCTAAATCCTGAATTTCTGCACCTACGACCACAAATCAGCTTATATATTAAAAACGGTGAGGAATCTGGGGAAACGGTCAAGAAAAAAGTTGAAGATCTTTCCGAGACGATGAATTTGGTATACTCATACGCATCAATCGGAGAAATATTGAAGGTGTTAGGACCAAACGAAAAACGGGGCTGATTGCATGTTTTTGGGCTACGAATTTGAGTTGGGCTTGGAGCCCATAGTTACCTTTTCCTTCAAGAAAACGAATTAGGTCAACCTATACACTATAAATACAGCCTCTTAACACTCTTCAATCATCCTTGGTGAAACCTTAAACCAAGAGGAAGCTTACAACACAAGAAAAGAAGTTTGGAAGGAGTTGTTCATCAAGATGTCTTCTTCTACGTTTGAATTTGTAATTACTTTATTTTCTTGCATTAGTATGAACTAAATTTCGTTAGCTTGAGTTTTAGCATATATGAATGAACCCTAGTTTTGGTTGACATCTATCTAATTTGGGATCTTTATGTTTTAAATTGAATTATTGTTTTTATTCTCTATTTATGTGCTTGGATTTATATTATGTGTTCTTGTGGAACCTAGGCCATATAGAATTACCATCTAGTAATTAGGTCACCATAGACAACGGTGTTTAATTACATGTTTAGCACATAACGTCTAGTATTCGGTTTAGATCTGACAAATCAACCTAACTAGATAATCACTATGGTTTAGTATATATTACTATTTACCAATTACAGGAATAGTTTGCTTAGGAAGCCTTATTGACACAGGTAAATCCTATTTAAAACTACCTAGCGTAATTGGAACCGATTATTGAAATACTACATAATTCACCCTTACATGTTTAGAACGGAAAAACTAGGGGGGATTACATGCTATTTACTCAAGCTATATTCTCATACTACTTCTTCTTTCGAATTTACTTTTCTGTCCTTAAATTCTTAGTTTAATTAAAAAACCCAAATAAATATTTATTGGTGTTTACTTTTATTGCGTGTTATCTGTTCTAACTTTAATTATTTGCACTTGATTACTGCATAAGATTCCCCTAACCTTCGTAGTCTCTGCGGAACGAATCTTACTTATTTTCTAAAACTTGCATACGATCTATATACTTGCAGAACCGTGCTAGCTTTAGGGTGTTAATTTGCATCTAATTATTATATCTTTTTATCACACCCTAGGCGACACAAAGTTTTTGGCTCCGCTGCCGGGGACTACATCGTTAGTCCTTGTGCATATATCTTGTGCTTTTATTTCAGTTAGTTCTATTTTACGCTTTTGTCTTTTAGTTTTATAGATAGCTACAGATGGAGAACCCAAGGAGACTTGAGCTACCCATCGAATTCAGAGTGCAACCAAAGGAATTCGCGCTCCAGAAATCCAAGCCGCTAGATTTAAGCCTGATCCAGGGATGTTAACTCAGTTTACAACTCATGGATTATTCAGCGGTGCTGCACATCAAGATCCGATCCGGTATATTCAGAAATTCATGCAAATCTGTGATGCTTATATCGTAAGAGGAGTTACTAGGGAACAAGTGTATTACGTGATGTTCCAATTCTTCTTGACCGGAGGTGCAAGCAATTGGTATGATACCCAATACCCTAATGTTATTTTTATATTGGGACAAGCTTCAAGCAAGATTCCTAGACCGCTTCTATCCGGTTAGTAGACGTTTAAAAGATATGTTGGAGCTTGAGCAATTTATACAGGAAGACGGAGAGAGTTTGGGTGAAGCATGGTTACGATTTACAGAAAAGAAGGCGAGATGTCCATACCATAAATCATCGCCAGAATATTATTTAACCTTGTTTTATGGAGGACTTGATAACAAGTCAAGGTAAAAAGCAGATTCGTTAGGAAACGCAGGTTTTGTGTTACTAGATCCTGAAGATGCTGAGTTGGGGATGGAAAGAATTCTTGAGAACGAGAGAAGTTGGCCCAAGAAACCAGAAAAAGAAGACACTTCAGAATCTCTGAAGCTTAAAGAATTGGCCCAACAACTCAAAGAACTACAAGAACAAGCTCGAACAATTGCTCAGGTGAATGTAGTACGTGCAATTCCTTCGTGTCCTTGTTGTGGATCAAGAAACTATGTGTGGGAAAGGTGTTTGAATAATCCAGCATTAGCTTCCTTGACATATCCTCAAGATAACTATTATTCTAGTAGTTATGATTTCCCTCAAGAAAGATACGCCAGTTATCAACAACCTCCACAACAAAGAAGTTGGGTCAAAAATCAAGAGACTTATTTTCAACCCCAACCTCAATCCTATAATCCACCACAACCTATTCAGCAAAAGATGCCCATTATAGAAAAAGCTTGTCAAGAAACGAAGAAAGAACCACCAAAACAATCAATGCAACTGGCAAGGAAAGAACAAATCCTAAGCTTGAATTCGAGTATGGCTAAATTGATGCAAGCAATTGAAAACAATATGAGTCGTAGCCAACAGAAGATTCAAGCCCATCAGAAGGTAATCAAGAAACTATAGCATACTTTATTTCATATGGAAAGTACATTACAAAATCGACCGAAAGGGCAACTTCACAGTGATACTATTGCTCCTAGAGATGATTCTTGTCATGCAGTTGAATTGCGAATTGGAAAACAACTACCTCCACCAAGACTCGAAACAGAACCAATCCCTATTCCAGAAAAGGGGGGAGAAACAACAAAAGATACAATAGAGGAGGTAGTTAAACCAAAGAGTGTCCAAGCTGAGACACCAGAAAAAACGAGAAAGCTAGTGGAACTTAACACACGCCTTCCACCACCATACCCTTCACGTGTCAGAAAGAAGGACAATGACCTGGAATTCAAGAAGTTCGTTGACATGTTGAGCAAATTAGAGATTAATATGTCGTTTGTTGAAGCTGTCAAGAGAATCCCAAAATATCTTAAATTCATGAAGGACATTCTCTCCAACAAGCGAAGTATAGAAACTGGGTAAACAATTGGATTACCTGTGGAGTGTAGTGCTATATGTCAAAACAAGTTACCACCGAAGCTAGAAGATCCTGGAAGTTTTACAATTCCCGTCGGCATTGGAGATAATTGGACCGGGAAAGCATTATGTGATTTAGGCGCGAGCATCAATCTCATGCCTAGATCCTTGTTCGAGAAGCTCAATATAGGAGAGGTAGTACCCACCTCTGTGGTATTACAAATGGCGGATCGCTCCCTCTCACGACCAGTAGGTAAAATTGAAGATGTTTTAGTTAAAGCTGGTTCTTTTATTTTTCCTTGTGATTTTATTATTCTTGACTACGATGCAGACAAGAATGTCCCCATCATCTTGGGTAGACCATTCTTGGCCACAGGGCATACACTAATTGATGTTGAGAATGGTGAGTTGATCATGAGGGTACAAGACGAACAAATTCGATTCAATGTGTTTAAGGCTATGAAGTTACCAAAGTTGAAAGATGAATGTTTCAAAATAGATGTCATTGGAAAAATTGCGCAAGAAGTCTTCAATGAAGCAAGCCTAGATGATGATCTTAAAGAAGCCTTGACACTTTAATCACAAGAGGAACTCGAGATTCCCCTTGAAGATGCTGCTGCATTAGGATCAAATGTACTTGAACTACTTCAAGAATCAGGTGACATTGAACCAATGAAACAACCATCCATAATATGTCCACCTGTTCTCGAAGAAAAACCGCTTCCAGATCATCTAAGCTATGCGTATCTAGGTACGAACAAAACTTTGCCTGTTATTATTTTTGCTAACCTTTCAAGTTCTCAAGAGGAGAAGCTACTTAATGTACTTCGCGCGAACAAAGAAGCAATCAGATGGACTATTGCCGACATCAAGGGAATTAGTCCTTCCGTTTGCAAACACAAAATCATTCTTGAGAACGAAGGTGGGCGATCTATAGAGGGACAAAGAAGACTCATGCCAGCTATGAAAGAAGTGGTGATAAAGGAAGTTATCAAGTTGTTAGACGCAGGAATTATCTATCCGATTGCTAGCAGTGATTGGGTTAGTCCAGTGTAATGTGTTCCAAAGAAAGGAGGTATCACTACCATCCTTAATGATCAAGGTGAAGCCATACCATCAAGAACAGTTGTGGGGTGGCGAGTATGCATGGATTACCGAAGACTCAACAAAGCTACAAAGAAAGATCACTTCCCGCTACCATTCATTGATCAGATGCTAGACAAACTTGCAGGGAGAGAATATTATTGTTTCCTTGACGGATATTCGGGTTATAATCAGATTTGTGCGGATCCCCTTGATCAACACAAAACAACTTTTACTTGTTTGTTTGGTACTTTTGCCTATAGAAGGATGCCGTTTGGTTTATGTAATGCACCTGCCACGTTCAAGAGGTGCATGATGGCTATATTTTGGGACATGATTGATAAATACTTGGAGGTTTTTATGGATGATTTTTCGGTGTTTGGAGATAATTTTGATGATTGTTTGAATAATCTTGAGAAAGTCCTTGTGAGATGTAGAGAAAAAGATCTTGTGCTTAACTGGGAAAAATGCCACTTCATGGTTCAAGAAGGAATCGTGTTGGGACATAAAGTTTCGAAGGCATGGATGGAGGTTGATCGTGCTAAAATTGAAGTTATTAAAACATTACCACCTCCAGTTTCTGTAAAAGGAGTGAGAAGTTTCTTGGGTCACGCAGGATTTTATCAAAGATTTATTAAAGATTTCTCCAAGATCGCCAAACCGTTTTGTTCTTTACTTGAAAAGGATACTCCTTTTAATTTTACTGACGGATGTCTTCAAGCGTTTTTAACGATTAAGGAGAAACCGATCTCTACACCTATTGTTAGACCTCCTGATTGGAAAGCTCTGTTTGAACTTATGTGCGATGCTAGTGATCACGCTATGGGTGTTGTGTTGGGACAGAGGAAAGACAAGATCTTCCACACGATTTATTATGCAAGTAAGACTTTCAACGCTGCCCAGATGAATTATACAGTAACGGAGAAAGAGATGTTGGCCATGGTATATGCTTTTGATAAATTTCGTTCCTATCTGATTGGGAAGAAAACTGTTGTATACACGGACCATTCAGCTATCAGATACCTTATGGAGAAAAAGAACGCTAAACCGCGTCTTATTAGATGGGTACTGTTGCTTCAAGAATTCGACATAGATATTCGAGACCGAAAGGGATGCGAAAATCAAGTTGCTGATCATTTATCAAGGCTCGAAGGATCTGACGCGAACAAGGAACCATTGTTGGTTAAAGAGGTATTCCATGATGAACAACTTTTTGCTATTAAAAATGCGTTTGTGCCATGGTATGCAGATCTAGTAAACCTCATTGTGAGTGGTGTATTACCCAAGGATATCCACCCACAACAAAGACAAAGATTATCTCACCAGGCCAAACAATACTATTGGGATAAACCGTACCTCTGGAAGATTTGTAGTGACCAAGTTGTTAGAAGATGTGTTCATGAAGGCGAAGTTGACAAGATCATCGCAAGTTGTCATAGTTCACCTTATGGAGGTCACTTTAAAGGCGATAGAACTGCAGCTACAATTCTTCAATCCGGTTCTATTGGCCTACCCTACACAAAGATTGTCATCGTTTTGTCCATTCATGTCAAAGATGACAGTTCACTGGTAATATATCAAAAAGAGACGCGATGCCGCTTAACAATATCCTAGAAGTTGAAATCTTTGATGTATGGGGAATAGATTTCATGGGACCTTTTATCACTTCCCATGGAAATCTTTATATTTTTCTTGCGGTAGATTATGTATCAAAATGGGTAGAAGCAGTGGCAACACCAAAGAACGATGCTCAAATAGTGATTAAATTCTTAAAAACAAACATCTTTTCAAGACATGGTACGCCACGTGTTCTCATCAGTGATAAAGGTACACATTTTATTAATGCTCCCCTGAGAAACTATCTTCGTAAGTTTGGAGTAAGACACCGTATTTCAACTGGTTATCACCCACAAACTAACGGTCAAGCTGAAGTTTCCAACCGGGAAATCAAATCTATTCTTGAGAAGACCGTGAATAAAACGAGGAAAGATTGGTCTTTAAAGCTAGATGATGCTCTCTGGGCTTACAGAACAGCATTTAAAACACCAGTTAGGGCATCTCCATATCGCATGGTCTACAGAAAAGCGTGTCATCTACCTATTGAACTAGAAGCTCGAGCCTTCTGGGCTATTAAAACTCTGAATCTAGACCCAGAACTGGCCGGGAAACAAAGGTTGATGTAGTTGAACAAGTTGGAGGAGTTTCGTTATCTTGCCTATGAAAATTCACGTCTTTACAAGGAGAAAACTAAGAAATGGCATGATAGGCGACTCCGTCCAAAGCATTTCAAGAGAGGACAAAAGGTTTTATTATACAACTCTCGATTTTCGAACTACCCAGGAAAGCTTAAATCCCGTTGGGGAGGACCTTACATTGTTACGAAAGTCACACCTCATGGAGCGATTGAAATTGAACATCCAAACGAGCAAAGGACATTCATGGTGAATGGCCAGCGTTTGAAAAGATACCATGATAGTGAAGACTTCGGGCGAGAGGAGACGATCCATCTCGTAGAAAGCGCTTAGCCTGAGGTACACGTCTAACTCAAAGACGTTAAAGAAAAGTGCTCTTGGGAGACACCCCTTGTTTTAATTGCTTTTTAGATTAGTTTATTGCTTTGTAGTGTATAATCTTAAGTTAGTGTATATTTTTAATTGTCTTTACAAGCTAATAGGAGAGAAAGGTAGTGTGTTAGTGTGCAGGAAATGAGTTTGGGGTCAAAGGAAAAATTTCGGAAAAATTCGCAGGCAGGTCCGGTATACCGTGCCTCACGCCCGGTATATCGCGCCTGGAAAAACCCGTGACACGGGTATGCTTAGAGAAATTTTTTGGAACATGACAGGTCCGGTATACCGGAGGATATGCCCGGTATACCGCAGCAGCAAAAACCCGTGACACGGGTAGGGAGGCTCGGGTTTTTTGACGAGAAGAAAAAATTGGATAGCTGATGGGTCCGGTATACCGCGGTATGGCGGTTTGAAGGAGATTTATTCCTATTCAACTTCTTACCTTAACAAACTTAACCCTAACTCCTCCCACACGAAATTTTCAGACCCAAACACTATATATAGACCTTAAAGCTTGTACAAACCTTCACAATTAACACAACAACATCAATAATTCTCTCCTTCTTCCTCCATAAACACAAATTCTTCATCAAATTCATAACACTACACCATTAAACACCATCAAATTCATCAAGCTTTCAAGAATTTTTCCAAGATTCATCAAGAAACCTTTCTCTTTCATCAATTCCAAGCAATAACCTCAAGCTAAACCAATTTCTCTTAAACTTCTAATTCATCCTCGATATAACTTGAGTTGTGGGTAAATCGAACATGACTAATAGATCTGATGCTATGGAATACAAGAGAAAGTGCACCATCCTTGGGAAGAATAAGAAATTGCCTGGAGCCACCATTGAAAAGCCTATCACCATTGATGAGGCTACTGAAGAATCAAAAGAAAAGGCACCAGCACAACCACTACTAAAGAAGTTAACTGCTAGAATGTCTGTATCAGCTAGGCCTTTGAAGAAGATAAAGATTCATGACCAAGGTTCTTCTACTTCTTCCTCTAAAATTGATCATGATCTTCCCCCATGGGCTCTTAAATTACAACATGAACTTGAAAGATTACAAGAAGAAAACAAAGAACTTTGGGTGGAAGTTATACAGATGCAATCACAGCTGGAAGATATAACCTTGGAAAGGGATATTGATAATTATTCTAATCCCTCTGCTTCGGAAGAGGAGGAGGACATAATGGATCTCTATGGCCAGCCAGGTAAGCCACTCTAATCCTCTTTTCTTAATAGCTTGTATGCATTAGGTAGTTTAGTTAGTTTTAATTTTAAATTTTATTTCATTCTTGAGTATTTTTCGAGTCGTGGGGACACCGACTCACTTTTGAGTTGGGGGTGGGGATTCGTTGTCCTCATCTTCTTTTCGTTTTTGCATGAAATTTAAAATTTTTAGGTTGAATTAAGGCATAGAATATTTTGAATGTACCTATTTGAGCATGATTTTATTAGGTCAATGATAGTAAGTAGTATGTTTTTGAAAGATGCAACAAATTTATTTAGGTGCATGTATGAAAACAGGAAATAAAGGATAGGAAAGTTAATGAGTAATGCTATGAAGTCACGTTGAAACTTAGGGAGAGTTATTTGGTGTGTAGAACGTGAGGTTTGAAATTAGTTGAAAACCCACTTATCCATGAACTAATAATGAAGACGTAACAAAATCTGGTAGTTAGAAAAGTGAATAAGGCAGTTCTTTCATGTTAAAAACACTTGAAGCCTTTTTATACCTTCTCACCCTTTATTTGATATTGTTATTATTTATCCGTCTTAGCCCCTCTGAGCCTTTCTAAATCCTTTTATTGAACCACATTATAATCCTTACCCTTAGTTGTAGGACTCATCTATATGACCCGCACTCGAATCGCAAAACCTGAGACAACTCGTTTTAGAGCTTGAGTTTGGGGTGGTGGGTTTCATCATCAGGGAACATGGGTTTTGGGAATTTACTTGTGATTTTATTGATAATAAAAAATTATTGTAACCCTTTGTCGGGGTAATAGTGAATGGAAAAGAAGCTACGAGCTAAATTTGCCAACAAGGGCATAAAAAGAATATATACATGAAAAAAATAGCGTGATATCTCAACATCAAAAAGAGAATCATAGCTATACAAAAGAAAAAAAATTGATATGAAAAGAATATATATTCGGACCGGCAAAGTGGATTTTATATCATCAAAGGTTTTAATTGGGATTAATTGGGGATGCACATCAAAAGCATCAATAAATTGGGTTGGGTGAGAACATCTTCGAGTGAAAACTCAAGCTCTAGGGTGATTCGTTGATGGCTAGTGAGGAGAGAGCCAAAAGCTCACTTTTCATTATCCAAATATACCACACCCGTCCTTAAGATAAGTTATAACCAAAAACCTTAGGATTTCTAACTACTTGGTGGAGAAACAATCGAGCTATTAGGTAATAGGTAAGTGGACCATTGGAGGCTATATTGGGACCTATGAACAACCTATAGCCATTAACCTGAACTAAGTTATCATCCTCTCCTTCTGGCATTGCGAAATTAATCTGGACTTGAATTTATGGATTGTTGATTACATGTATATTAAGCATATTAGTGCATTAGTTATTGGGCATTACTACATGAGACTTTTTAGATATTTTTATCTAGGATCACTCATTATGTTCTGTTCTTATTCTCCTCCTACTTCTTCTTCTTGTTTAAATGACTACCCTTCTGTTCTTTACTTTTATTGTATCAGGACGATACAACTTTGAGTTGGGGGTCTTGATGCTCCTCATTTGTGATAATAAAATCTATCTCTGAGACATCATTTTAGGCGTATTTATTAGTTTATAGGTCGATTTTAGCTTTATTTAGTACACTTTCCTATTTTGGGTCTTGAATTAATTAAATATTATTTTTAGAGCATATTGGGTTTAATTATTTATTTAGTGTGAAGCTTTAGAGATATATGGTAATTAATTAGAGTCCAAGTTGGTAAAGCGAACTAACGGAAAGAAGATAAACATGGAAATTGAAGATAAAGGAAAGAAAAGCTAAAAACATGGAAAAGGAAAAGCTGCCTAAATCCTAAATTTCTCCACCTTCGACCACAAATCAGATTATATCTTAAAAACGGTGAGGAATCTGGGGAAACGGTCAAGAGAAAAGTTGAAGATCTTTCCGATACAATGAATTTGGTATACTCATACGCATCAATCGGAGAAATATTGAAGCTGTTAGGACCAAAAGAAAAACGAGGCTGATTGCATGTTTTTGGGCTACGAATTTGAGTTGGGCTTGGAGCCCATAGTTACCTTTTCCTTCAAGAAAACGAATTAGGTCAACCTATACACTATAAATACAGCCTCTTAAAACTCTTCAATCATCCTTGGTGAAACCTTAAACCAAGAGGAAGCTTACAACACAAGAAAAGAAGTTTGGAAGTAGCTGTTCGTCAAGATGTCTTCTTCTACAACTGAATTTGTAATTTCTTTCTTTTCTTGCATTA
Organism: Nemophila menziesii; assembly: GCA_029959085.1. NCBI lineage: Eukaryota > Viridiplantae > Streptophyta > Magnoliopsida > Boraginales > Hydrophyllaceae > Nemophila > Nemophila menziesii. The sequence continues at coordinate 2,319,149 of JARWIR010000054.1, read as the reverse complement.
GTATGAACTAAATTTTGTTAGCTTGAGTTTTATCATATATGTATGAACCCTATTTTTGGTTGACATCTATCTAATTTGGGATCTTTATGTTTTAAATTGAATTATTGTTTTTATTCTCTGTTTATGTGCTTGGATTTATATTCTGTGTTCTTTTGGAAACTAGGCCATATAGAATTACCATCTAGTAATTAGGTCACCATTGACAACGGTGTTTAATTACATGTTTAGCACATAACGTCTAGTATTCGGTTTAGATCTGACAAATCAACCTAACTAGATAATCACTATGATTTAGTATATATTACTATTTACCAATTACAGGAACAGTTTGCTTAGGAAGCCTTATTGACACAGGTAAATCCTATTTAAAACTACCTAGCGTAATTGGAACCGATTATTGAAATACTACATAATTCACCCTTACATGTTTAGAACGGCAAAACTAGTGGGGATTACATGTTATTTACTCAAGCTATAGTCTCATACTACTTCTTCTTACGTATTTACTTTTCTGTCTTTAAATTCTTAGTTTAATTTAGTTTAATTAAAAAACCCAGATAAATATCTATTTGTCTTTACTTTTATTGCGTGTTATCTGTTCTAACTTTAATTATTTGCACTTTATTATTTCATAAGATTCCCCTAACCTTCGTAGTCTCTACGGAACGAATCTTACTTATTTTCTAAAACTTGCATACGATCTGTATACTTGTAGAACCGTGCTAGCTTTAGGGTGTTTATTTGCATCTAATTATTATATCTTTTTATCACACCCAAGGCGACATCAGCGGGTCATATGGAAAAGTCCTATAATCTAAAGGGATAAGGCTTATAATGTGGCTAAATAAAAATGCTTTAGAAAGGCTAGAAGGGGCTGAGAATGATATATAATAAAAAATGGACAACAAGCTAAAAGGCAACAAGGGGCTTATGAAAGAACCGCCTTAATCACTTTCTAAACTATGCAATTTCGTCATTCTCTTACCTTTAGCACGTTCATCAAATGGGTTTGTCAACTAGCTTGGATCTCACGGCCTACAAACCACTCAAAGCTCCCTGAGATCGAACATACTTTCTATTGCATTGCTAACTAATCTTTTCTTTACTATCAATGTGTGTTTTCCTGCAAGTACTCAAAGCATACAAAATAACATAGCTCATAAACATACAACTTTCCATCATTAACTTACTGAGCTTATGCTTTCAAGCTATTAAACACACTCTACATCTAATTCACATGTATCAAAATTTTTAATTTCTACCTAAAAACAGAAAAATGGAGATGAGAGACAATGAATCCCCACACCCCTAACTCAAAAAGGAGCCGTGTCCCCACGACTAGAAAAAGACTCGAAAAAGAAATTAAAATTAGCAGATAAAGCTTTTACAAAAATGGTAAGGAAGAAAGATAACATACTCTCGAGGCTATTGCCTCGCATTATCGACATCCAAGATAGGATTTGCTGGATTTTTCTTTAATTACTCAAGGAGTGTTATGATGTGCACTTGATTGGCTTTGATTTGTGCTACATCTTCTGCTAAGGAAGTTTGAGCTGCTTCGACTTTATTCAAACGCTCCTCCATCTTCTCTTGCCAACTATGCTCATTTTCTTCTTTTGAGACTTGCGTAAATCCCGCTCCTCTCAAGACTTTCATGATCCAAGCATTGTCAATATTGTTATCTGTTTTAAACTCTAGTTTCTCTACTTCAACCAAAATTACATTCGCTTTCCGCACAAGACACATGATCAAACTAGGATATTTCACATTAAATAACGAGATGGGAGAGATGGAAAATCGCATCACCTCCTCAAAGATCAACCGTGCCACATCCATTTCTTCTCCTCTCAAAATACAATTCAACAAGATAGCGTTCTTTAGAATGTCTTACCATGAACGTAGACCAACCCAATCTTTCACCAATCTCCAAGAACCTCTTGTACTCTCCTTTACTAATTTCTACATCAAATACTATCTCATAAGCAAAAGGTAGTTCCTTTAATTATTTCTCTGCAGAAGCTATCAGGGTCCTTGAAGCTTTCTCTTTTTCTTCGGGTGTAAAAACTTTGATTTGGAGATGTTGTGTTGTCTTCTTTACAAAAAGTGGAACGTTTTTTCCCATTGAATTAAACGCAGCTAGCTCACCTCTCTTTACAATATCTCTTTTACCCTTTGTGTTGGAACTAGGATTTTTCTCACTTGATTTCTTCTCAATAGAACCCGATACCTTTCTTTTATTCATCTTCCTCTTAGTAGATAATATTTATGTTCTCTTAGTCATCTCAATTAACCTCCAACTCAAAGCTTTAACCACTCTTGAAATTTGAAACTCATGATTATTGGTTGAACAAGCATTATTTGGGTTAGGAAAGGTGTTTTGATGATGATTCTCTATATGGGTAAGATGGATTTTTGATGGATTGGTATGGATCTAAGAACTATTTGGATGAATTTTTGAAATCTAGGCTTTTGATTCTTAGATTCAATGTGTTTTGGTAAGATTTGGGTGGTTGAATCTTCTTTGTACTGATGTGGAGAAAATATTTGATGTGTTTTTATGGTGATTGGGTAGTGTTTTGATGTTTGGGGAAGGTTTGATGAAGTTTTAATGGAGTTGGGAGAGGATTGGAGAAGAAAGAGAGGCTTAAGGATTGTAAAATTCGTAATAGACTAACCTTCCTCTTCTTTATAACCTAAAAAAAACTCGAAATTTTTCTCTCTCTAGCGGCGCGGACCGGCATACCGGTGTTGATCTTCGAAAAAAATTCTTGCTTCGGCAAATAACCTGATTTGAAGACCCGTGGGCACGTGTTTTTGTCGGATCGGCATACCGGTGCGGTAAGTTTCGAAAATCCTCCTTCGGCAAAAAACGCGACGCTTGAACCCATGGCCACCCCTTTTTGATCTGCCGGCTTACCGGTCATATGGGCGGCATACCGGTGGGCAGGTCAAAATATGCCTAAAAATTTCGTTTTTCCTACCTAACTCGATTTCTTTGATACCTGAACATCAGAAACACTAATACCTTTCTCAAATATGCAATATCAACTAAAAACAACTAAACTAAACATGAATTAAAAACATAAAAAAATAAAAAATTGTGGGTTGTCTCCCGTACAACACTTTTATTTAACGTCTTTAAAGTTAGACGCGTTACCTCTATCAAGATTTGCGAATATGGCTTCCCGAACAACGAGCAAGGCTATGAACGTCTACTAATCTCCGCTTAATGCCGGTGGGTCCTGGTGTGTTATAAAATTAAGTACTGAAATAAAAGGAACCACAATACCGCAAGTGTACGGTTGTCCAAGTAATACTCTGATAAATTGGGTTTTGTTCTTAGGGATCGGACTGGTATAACCCAAGTGTTCAGTAAATAAGTAATAGTAATTGCAAATACAGTAAATAAATGATAAAAGATATTTGTTTTGTTTTGAGCTATTAAACTACTAGACGCAAATAAACAAATTACAAAAAATAAATACTAAAGGACTAAGATGCAGAAATGAGCTATACTTGAGTCTCGCTAGGGAATCACCTAAACTTACGTAATTAATGCTTTCGTTAAGGGCAGAATTGATATTTCTATATTAGTCATGACTCTATAATCTCCTAGCCCCCGTCAGGGTGGACCTAGGAGCTATCCTACAGTATTACAAACCCTGTCAAGGCGATTATAAGCTATGTTCAGATGGTTTTAGTCTCTTACCATATTGGCTATAAGGTTAACTAAGTCCGTCAGGATCAATAATTTCTACCTTACGTTTATTACCTATGTCCGTAATTAAACCCCCCGTCAAGGCGATCACTTCCCCACCAAAGTGAATAGCTTAATTACTATGACCTATCTCCGATTAGATAATTCATTGATAGTGAAATTAATATAAAATAATAAGCAATATGAAATACCCAATTCAAATTAAACTAGAAACTAATCCCAAATTAAATACATGAATTAAATAAATTAGGGTTCATCCCATTAGGCGATTCTTAAGTAATTGAAGTTAGATTATAATTGAAATAGAAACAATAAAGAAATTAATAATATACATGTTCCTAATAACTGAAATAAAATAAGAACCTAGATAGAGAAATTGACTTGAGTTGTTGTTGGAGGAAAATGATTCTCCAGCTTCTGCTCTTGCTTCCGCCTCCTGACGTCTCTCTAAGGATGATATAAATTGAAGAATAATTGAGAGGTGCTGAATAATGAGGTCTAACGGGTGTATTATATGTGCTAGGAAGCCCTAATTCGTTTTACTTGGAGTGGAAGACAAGGAAAGGACTCTTTAATTCGCAGCCCTAATATATATTAAAGGTAAGATTCTGTTGTTGATTTGTTTTGTTCATATCTCCTTCAATACTTATCTGTTTGACGCGTTCTTTATATTGAAATCACTCATCTCGGAAAGATCTATACATTGGTCCAGACCATTCTCCCAAATTCCTAGCCAATCTTGAGTTATGAGCTCGTCTTTGAACGTGGCTGGAATTCCTGATTTATTTAGCAGCTTTATCTTTTCCTTCTTTGCATATATCCTTCCTTAATCTTCTTATTTTCATGTATATCTCTTTCATTTACTTCTTAGACTTGATTTGGTCTCTAATTAATTAACATATATCTTTTAAAGCTTCAAAATAAATAAATAATCAAACTGCATATGCTTTAAAAATTAATAAATCATTAAATCAAGACTAAAAATAAAAAAGTGCACTCTAAAATTAGAAACTCGAATAAAATACTTCCTAACACACTAAAATTGATCTAAGACTTAGATTCTCACTTCTTCTACTTGTATTGGTTTTCTATGAAATTCCAGAACCTACTAACTTTGCAATAAAATTAACCAAATTAACGCACAAAAGCTCTAAAAAATGCAAATAGTCTAATTCCAAGGGGAGAAAGTGTAATATGACGAAATAAGCATAAAAGTCTATCAAATAAGTCAAATATTCACCTAAAAGGATGTCTCCTAAGGGCTAATAATTAGAAAAAATAGGGAGACATCAAGACCCCAAAGTCAAACCTTTGTCGTCCCGACAAAGTAAAATAAGAACAAAGGCCTTTTAGGTGAACACAGAAGGTAGAATCTAGTAAATATTCCCAAAGAACAACTTAAAAAAATCTCATATAGTATGATCTAGGAATTAATATACACATACACATATCATGCAAAATCAAACACAAAATAATGTCAATCCAAAATTAATTTCACAATGCGAGAAGGTTACGCTTATACTTATCTCAAGATGGTGGCTATAGGGTGTTCCTCGATCTTTACTTGCTTTGAACGCTCCACTTAGCATTCTCCCTATTAGTTGAATCATAGACTCACTATGTATTTAGGAATCACGTGGTCTTTACGGTCTTAATATCAGCTTAGGGATGGTATGGTATGTATATTTGGTAAACTTGAAGTGAGCTTTTGGCTCTCTCGTCACTTACCATCAACAAACTGTCCAAGAGCTTGTGTTTACACTCGAATATGTTCTCACTCAACCCATTTGACGCGCTAATTTAGTGTCCCCTGATTAACCCGATAAGCACTAAAGATGATTCACGTAAAGATTTCCTCTTTGCCGGTCCAAATATATATTCTTTTCATATGAAATTTATTTTTGGTATAGCTATGACTCTCTTTTTGATGTTGAGATATTATGCTATTTTTTCATAAATTTTTTTCTTTTCATATCTTTTTTTGTTTCATTTACTCTTACCCCGGCAAAGGGTTACAATATAATCACTGTGAATCATCATCAAAATATAAAGAGATCACAAGTGATAAGCTCCAAAATCCCAACCCAATGTAAATTCCCATAATAGTGGACCCACCACCCCAAACTCAAGCTCAAGACAGGAAGTCTCAAGATCGTGATTCAAGTGTGGGTCATATGGTAATGCCTATCAAACTAAAGGGATATTGGCTTATAATGTGGCAACAAAATAAAGGCTTAAAGGCTAAAATTTTGGCTAAGAAGGATATAATTAATTCAGGGATAGAAGTTCAAAAAGGATTCAAAGGGCTAACAAAGAACTGCCTCTATCATCTTCCTATTTACACAGCTTGCCTCTAGTTCATACCTAAGTGGGTTCTCTACTCATTCATATCTCACGTTTGACAAACCACTCATTATCCTTAAGCACAAGTTTACTTCTTTTGCATTGTTCATTAATTCTTCCTATTAATTACGTCATATTTGCATGCAATCTAAGTGTGTTTTATACTAACTCCTAAAGTCAACTATGTTCTATCATAAATTCGTTAAAAGCATGCTTGATGGGGACATTTAGAATACTCTACAGTCAAAACATTCCTCAAACTAATTTTTATTTGATTTTTAAATTTTTTTCAAAAAGCATGTAAAATATAAAAAATGGGATGAGGCAACGAACTCCACCCCAAACTCAAAAATGAGTCGTGTCCCCATGACTCGAAAAAGACTCAATAAAGCAAATAAACAAATAAAACAAATGAGAAAAGGATAGGAAAACGTATTTGAACCAGCACGAAGCTGGTTTCCATGGTTGCGTGTAGGTTGAGCTCCTTGTGTTGCGTAGGTGGCAAGTTAAACATTGCTCACTCCACCTAATATGTTTTGCATAAGCTCCAACTCTCGTGTGACTTTTCCTATGGTTGGTAACATCTCTTCATGATTATCCTCCAAAATTTCATTCTTTCAACTACATCTTTCAACACCCAAAGTAATAAGAGATTCTTCAACTTCTTCTTCCCCTTCATGGTATTCTTGACCTGCCAATCTTCTTCATCTCAATGAACCCCAAACTCAAAACTTCAAATAATCAAAAACTAGAGAAGAGTTTTAAAATTTGATGTTTTGAGGATTTGTAATGAAGGATTAAGGTGTTATATGAGATGGGTAATGATTATGTAATGGATTGGGAAGGTTTAATGAATAGGATTGAAGCTTTTATGAAGAGGCTTAAGGTTGAAGGAGAAGATTTCTTGATGTTCTTGAAGAATTGTGGTGTTGGATGTGTGTTTGGAATGGATTATGAGGAAGGATTTAATGTTCCTGGGTGTTGTAGCATACCGGTGCTGGAGTTTTTCTTTTTGTTCTTCTCGGCAATAAACCCGAATCAGTACCCGAGGCCTCGCATTCTTGGGCACCGGCATACCGGTGGTGTCACCAGCATACCGGTGCGCGGCTGTTCGAAAAACCCCGCTTCGTCAAAATACACGAATCATGCAACCCGAGGGCTCGTGTTTCCTTCTGGCCGGCATACTGGTGCCTTGGACGGTATACCGGTGCGCTCGGTTTTTCTTGGACATGCTACTCGGTAATAAAGACGAGTCCACCAACCCAAGGGCTCGTGTCTCCCCACTGGCATATGGTTTGACCGGCCTACCGGTCAGTGGTATGTATTTTTTCCTTTTTGTTCCTCATCACCCCAAACTCAATTCACGCACCATTCAACACACTACCTTTCTCATTTCTTAAAAAATAGACGCTAAGACTCGACAATTACTTATAATATACACTAGGAATTGAATAATAGAAAGCAAATTAAAACATGGGTTGTCTCCCAAGAAGCACTTTTGTTTATTACGTCTTTAAGTTCGACGCGTTACCTTCCATAAAGATGGTATTGAGGCCTTTGCGGTTCTCCTCCTCTTAAACTTGCCTCTTCCTTGACATGTAAGCTTAAGAACTTTCCCACCTCGAATTTTATTTAATCGATCTTTGAAATGGGGTGGGTAAGTACTTCGTTTCGCCTTCTTATTTTCACAACGAAACTCATTTTCCCCCACATAATAGTAGATGACCGTTCTCCACGGGTATAAGCTCAGTTTTATTCCTCGTTTCAATCTCGCGTTCCTCTTTAAAATGTGGTGAGTAGGTGCTCCTCCTTGCCGCTTTACTCTCGCGGTGTGGCACCTTGCTTGTATAGCACATGTTGATCCTTTGTATTGGTGGTGGAGTTGATTCGAATTTTTCAGCTCTAATCCAAGTCATGATTCGAGGTAGAGATGGTAATTGGTGTTTTGTGGTGGAGATTCAACTTCTGTTTTAGCGTGAACCTTGAATTCTTCAATTGATTCTCCAACCACTTCAGATTCGTCTTCGCTGTCAACCCAATCTTCCACTATTACCTCATCATATTTTTGTTGTGGAATCTCTATAACCTCGACCACCACCTCTTCTTGTTTGCGTTCTCTATCTTGATCATGTGCATACACCTTAGGAATAGAAATTTTGTGTTAACTTCTAGGATTTGCGTTGCTACTCCTTCTTCCACCATGTTAACAGGATTCTCAACCATATGGTGGTTTTTATTTATAACCGGCATGGTGGTCATATCACTATCACTAAAATCTTCTTTCAACACGTCCTCCTCAACTACTTCTTCCGGTTGATCTCTTCCATCCCTCGGGGGAGTGGAATCTTCCTGAGACTTACTACTACCCTTGGCAACATTAGGAGAATTATAATAGGAAGCAATCTCAAGTATTCGTTGTGTTCTTTCAAATCTGGCATTACTTTCCACTACTCTTTCCTTTTACTCTTGATAAGACTTGCTATTGCTCTCGGCAAAGTCATGAGAATTATATTTGGATTCCATTTCGTCTAGTATCTGTTGTGTGGATGCACGAATGGCTCTTCTTTCTTCTTCTGCCTTATGTTCTAGCTCTCATGCCTTTCTTTCCTCGTATTGGCGATCAACTTTAGCACTTAGCTCTCGTAGTGCCTCTTGCAAGTAGTTATGAGGTGAATAGGGTTGATTGTTTTCAACCCACTGGTTGTTCCATCCTTGCTCCTGGGGATAGTGATATGATGATTGTTGTTGATTATTCCCGATCCATTGATTGTTCCATTCTTACTCTTGCGGGTATTGATAAGGTTGTTGGTAGAAGTTACTACGCCATTGTTGTTGTCTCGAAGAGTCTTCCCAATAGTCAAATGGATCGGGATCTGGGTAATGTCATCTATACATCTTCAAATAAACCTCTTGATCATTACCTGAATAAAGAACCTGTAAAAACAAAACAAAAACAAAAACCAAGCGTAAAATTGCAAAAAAATAAATCAACAATTAAAACTACTTAAGGATTAAACACCGTGGTTGATGTATCCTCATTTGTGATAATAAAATCTATTTCCGAGACATCATTTTAGGCGTATTTATTAATTTATAGGTCGAGTTTAGCTTAATTTAATGCACTTCCCTATTTTGGGTCTTGATTTAGTAACATAATATTTTTAGAGCATATTGGGTTTAATTGTTTATTTAGTGTAAAGCTTTAAAGATAATTATGAAGATTAATTAGAGTCCAAGTCAAAGACTACAAGATATGGAAAGAGATAAGCATGGTAATTGAAGATAAGGAAACAAAAACTAAAATCATGGAAAAGGAAAAGCTGCTTAAATCTGAATTTCTGCAGCTACGCCTAAAGAAGTGGTGATAACTCCAAAACCAAGCCGATTTTGGAAGATTCCTTTCATAGGGACGTAGATAATTCTGTGACAATTCTTTTGGTATCTTATAGAGCAAAAACCGACCAATAACGAGGAAGATATGCTCAAAACAGTTCAGCAGTAATTATCTTTATTTTCATACGAATTTGAGTTGGGCTTGGAGTCCATTACTTAACCTCTCCTTCAAGAAACGAATTAGGTCAACCTATACACTATAAATACAGCCTCTTAACACTCTAAAATAATCCATGGTGAAACCTTAAACCAAGAGGAAGCTTACAACACAAGAAAAGAAGTCTGGAAGGAGCTGATCATCATAATGTCTTCTTCTACCTTTAAATTTGTAATTTCTTTCTTTTCTTGCATGAAATAAATTTCTTTAGCTTGAGTTTTAGCATATATGTATGAACCCTAGTTTTGATTGACATCTATCTAATTTGGGAATTTTATATTTTAAATTGAATTATAGTTTTTATTCTCTGTTTATGTGTTTGAATTTTTATTCTGTGTTCTTGTGGACTGCAGCCATATAGAATTACCATCTAGTAGTTAGGTCACCATTGACAACGGTGTTTAATTATATGTTTAGCACATAACGTCTAGTATTCGGTTTAGATCTGACAAATCCACCTAACTAGATAATCACTATGGTTTAGTACATGTTACTATTTACCAGTTACAGGAACAGTTTGCTTAGGAAGCCTTATTGACACAGGTAAATCCTATTTAAAACTACCTAGCGTAATTGGAACCGATTATTGACATACTACATAATTCTACCCTTACATGTTTAGAACGGCAAAACTAGTGGGGATTACATGATATAGACTCAAGCTATATTCTCATACTACTTCTCTTTCGTATTTAATTTTCTGTCTTTAAATTCTTAGTTTTAATTTAGTTTAATTAGAAAACCAAATAAATATCTATTGTCTTTATTTTTCTTGAGTTTAGTTGTTCTATTTTTAATTATCTGCACTTGATTAATTGCATTAGATTCCCCTAACCTTCGTAGTCTCTGCGGAACGAATCTTACTTATTTTCTAAAACTTGCATACGATCTGTATACTTGCAGAACCGTGCTAGCTTTAGGGTGTTTATCTGCACTTTATTTATATAATATTTTATCACACCCTAGGCCGTACCAAGTTTTTGGCGCCGCTGCCGGGGACTACATCGTTAGTCCTTGTGCATATATCTTGTGTTTTTATTTTCAGTTAGTTCTATTTTACGCTTTTGTCTTTTAGTTTTTTGTTTTATAGATAGTTACAGATGGAGAACCCAAGGAGACTTGAGCTACCCATCGAATTCAGAGTGCAAGCAAGAGGAATTCGCGCTCCAGAAATCCAAGCCGCTAAATTTAAGCCTGATCCAGGGATGTTAACTCAGTTTGCAACTCATGGATTATTCAGCGGTACTGCACTTCAAGATCCGATCCGATATATTCAGAAATTCATGCAAATCTGTGATGCTTATATCGTAAGAGGAGTTACTAGGGAACAAGTTTACTACGTGATGTTCCAGTTCTTCTTGACCGGAGGTGCAAGCAAATTGTATGATACCCAATATCCTCACGTTATTCCAGACTTGGACAAGCTTCAAACAAGATTCCTAGACCGCTTCTATCCGGTTAGTAGACGTTAAAAGATATGTTGGAGCTTGAACAATTTATATAGGAAGACGGAGAGAGTTTGGGTGAAGCATGGTTACGATTTACAGAAAAGAAGGCGAGATGTCCATATCATAAATCCTCGCCGGAATATTATTTAACTTTGTTTTATGGAGGCCTTAATTACAATTCAAGAGAGAAAGCAGATTCGTTAGGAAGCGCAGGTTTTGTGTTACTAGATCCTGAAGAAGCTGAGTTGGGGATGGAGAGAATTCTTGAGAACGAGAGAAGTTGGCCCAAGAAACCAGAAAAAGAAGACACTTCAGAATCTCTGAAGCTTAAAGAATTGGCTCAACAACTCGAAGAACTACAAGAACAAGCCCGAACAATTGCTCAGCTAAATGTAGTACGCGCAATTCCTTCATGTCCTGGTTGTGGATCAAGAAATCATGTGTGGGAAGGATGTATGAATAATCCAGCAGTAGCTTCTGTTACATATCCGCAAGATAAGATAACAATTATTCTAATGGTTATACTTATCCTCAAGAAAGCTACACTAATTATCAACAACCTCCACAACAAAGAAGTTGGGTCAAAAATCAAGAGACTTATCATCAACCCCAACCTCAATCCTATAATCCACCACAACCTATTCAACAAAAGGCACCCATTGTTGAGAAAGCTTGTCAAGAAACGAAGAAATATCAACCAAAACAATCAATGCAACTGGCAAGGAAGGAACAAATCCAAAGCTTGAATTCGAGTATGGCTAAAGTGATGCAAGCAATTGAAAACAACATGAGTCGTAGCCAGCAGAAAATTCAAGCCCAGCAGAAGGTAATCAACAAACTAGAGCACACTTTATCACATATGGAAATTACATTACAAAATCGACCGAAAGGGCAACTTCCAAGTGATACTATTGCTCCTAGAGAGGATTCTTGTCATGCAGTTATATTGCGAAGTGGAAAACAACTACCTCCACCTAGAAGAGAACCTGAACCAATACCTATTCCAGAAAAGGGGGGGGAGAAGAAACAATCAAAGATACAGTAGAGGAGGTAATTAAACCAAAGAGTGTCCAAGCCGAGACACCTGAAAAGACGAGAAAACCAGTGGAACTTAATACACGCCCTCCACCACCATACCCTTCACGTGTCAGAAAGAAGGACAATGACATGGAATTCAAGAAGTTCGTTGACATGTTGAGTAAGTTAGAGATTAATATGCCGCTTGTTGAAGCTCTCAAGAGAATGCCAACATATCTTAAATTCATGAAAGACATTCTTTCCAACAAGCGAAGTATAGAAACTGGGGAAACAATTGGATTGCCTGTGGAGTGTAGTGCTATATGTCAAAGTAAGTTTCCACCAAAGCTAGAAGATCCCGGAAGTTTTACGATTCCCATCGGCATTGGAGATAGTTGGACCGGGAAAGCATTATGTGATTTAGGCGCGAGTATCAATCTCATGCCAAGATCTCTGTTCGAGAAGCTTAATATAGGAGAGGTAGTACCCACATATGTGGTATTACAAATGGCGGATCGCTCCCTCTCATGACCAGTAGGTAAAATTGAAGATGTTTTAGTTAAAGCTGGTTCTTTTATTTTTTTCCTTGTGATTATTCTTGACTACGATGCGGATAAGAATGTCCCCATCATCTTGGGTAGACCATTCTTAGCCACGGGGCATACACTAATTGATGTTGAGAATGGTTAGTTGATCATGAGGGTACAAGACGAACATATAAGATTCAATGTGTTTAAGGCTATGAAGTTACCAAATTCGAAAGATGAATGTTTCAAAATAGATGTCATCGGAAAAATTGCGCAAGAAGTCTTCAATGAAGCAAGCTTAGATGATGATCTTGACGAAGCCTTAGCACTTGAATCACCAGAGGAACTCGAGATTCCCCCTGAAGATGTTGCTGCATTAGGATCAAATGTATGAGAACTACTTCGAGAATCAGGTGACATTGAACCAATTAAACAACCATCTATAGTATGTCCACCTGTTCTCGAAGAAAAACCACTTCCAGAGCACCTACGCTATGCATACCTAGGTACGAATAAAACTTTGCCTGTTATTATTTCTGCTAACCTTCAAGGTTCTCGAGAGGAGAAGCTACTTCATGTACTTTGCGCTAACAAAGAAGCAATCATATGGACTATTGCCGACATCAAAGGAATTAGTCCCTCCGTTTGCAAACACAAAATCATTCTTGAGAACGAAGGTGGGCGATTTATAGAGGGACAAAGAAGACTCATGCCAGCTATGAAAGAAGTGGTGAGAAAGGAAGTTATCAAGTTGTTAGCCGCAGGAATTATCTATCCAATTGCTAGCAGTGATTGGGTTAGTCTAGTGCAATGTGTTCCAAAGAAAGGAGGTATCACAACCATCCTTAATGATCAAGGCGAAGCCATACCATCAAGAACAGTTGTGGGGTGGCGAGTATGCATGGATTACTGAAGACTCAACAAAGCTACAAAGAAAGATCACTTCCCGCTACCATTCATTGATCAGATGCTAGACAAACTCGCAGGGAGAGAATATTATTGCTTCCTTGACAGATATTCGGGTTATAATCAGATTTGTGTGGATCCCCTTGATCAACACAAAACAACTTTTACTTGTCCGTTTGGTACTTTTTCTTATAGAAGAATGCCGTTTGGTTAATGTAATGCACCTGCCACATTCCAGAGGTGCATGATGGCTATATTTTGGGACATGATTGATAAATATTTGGAGGTTTTTATGGATGATTTTTCGGTGTTTGGAGACAGTTTTGATGATTGTTTGAATAATCTTGAGAAAGTCCTTGTGAGATGTAGAGAAAAAGATCTTGTGCTTAATTGGGAAAATTGCCACTTCATGGTTCAAGAGGGAAATGTGTTGGGACACAAAGTTTCGAAGGTAGGGATGGAGGTTGATCGTGCTAAAATTGAAATTATCAAAACAAACCCACCTCCAGTTTCTGTTAAAGGGGTGAGAAGTTTCTCGTTCCTTACTTGAAAAGGATACTCCTTTAATTTACTGACGAATGTCTTCAAGCGTTTTTGACGATTAAGGAAAAACTGATCTCTACACCTATTGTTATACCTCCTGATTGGAAAGCTCCGTTTGAACTTATATGCGATGCTAGTGATCACGCTATGGGTGTTGTATTGGAGCAGAGGAAAGACAAGATCTTCCACACGATTTATTATGCAAGTAAGACTTTCAACGCTGCCCAGATGAACTATACAGTAATGAAGAAAGAGATGTTGGCCGTGGTTTATGCTTTTGATAAATTCCGTTCCTATCTGATTGGGAAGAAAACAGTTGTGTACACAGACCATTCAGCTATCACGTACCTTATAGAGAAAAAGGACGCTAAGCCGCGTCTTATTAGATGGGTACTGTTTCTTCAAGAATTCGACATAGATATTCGAGACCGAAAGGGATGCGAGAATCAAGTTGCTGATCATTTATCAAGGCTCGAAGGATCTGATGCGAACAAAGAACCATTGTTGGCTAAAAAGGTATTCCCTGATGAACAACTTTTTGCTATTAAACATGGGTTTGTGCCATGGTATGCAGATCTAGTCAAGCTCATTGTGAGTGGTGTATTCCCCAAGGATATCCACCCACAACAAAGACAAATATTATCTCACCAGGCCAAACAATATTATTGGGATGAACCGTACCTCTGGAAGATTTGTAGTGACCAAGTTGTTAGAAGATGTGTGCATGAAGGTGAAACGGAAAAGATCATTGCAAGTTGTCATAATTCACCTTATGGAGGTCACTTTAAAGGCGATAGAACTGCAGCTAAACTTCTTCAATCCGGGTTCTATTGGCCTAACCTACACAAAGATTGTCATCGTTTTGTCCAGTCATGTCAAAGATGTCAGTTCACTGGTAATATATCAAAAAGAGACGCGATGCCGCTTAACAGTATCCTAGAAGTCGAAATCTTTGATGTATGGGGAATAGATTTCATGGTACCTTTCATCACATCCCATGGGAATCTTTATATTTTGCTTGCAGTAGATTATGTATCAAAATGGGTAGAAGCAGTGGCAACACCGAAGAACGATGCTCAAACAGTGATCAAATTTTTAAAAACAAACATCTTTTCAAGACACGGTACGCCACGTGTTCTCATCAGTGATAAAGGTACCCATTTTATTAATGCTCCTCTGAGAAACTATCTTCGAAAGTTTGGAGTGAGACACCGTATTTCAACCGGTTATCACCCACAAACTAACGGTCAAGCTGAAGTTTCCAACCGGGAAATCAAATCTATTCTTGAGAAGACCGTGAATAAAACGAGGAAAGATTGGTCTTTAAAGCTAGATGATGCTCTCTGGCTTACAGAACAGCATTTAAAACACCAGTTGGGGCATCTCCGTATCGCATGGTCTACGGCAAAGCGTGTCATCTACCTATTGAACTTGAAGCTTGAGCCTACTGGGCTATTAAAACTCTGAATCTAGACCCAGAATTGGCCGGGAAACAAAGGTTGATGCAGTTGAACGAGTTGGAGGAGATTCGCTATCTTGCCTATGAAAATTCACGCCTCTATAAGGAGAAAACTAAGAGATGGCATGATAGGCGACTCCGTCCAAAGCATTTCGAGAGAGGACAAAAGGTTTTATTATACAACTCTCGATTTTCGAATTACCCAGGAAAGCTTAAATCCCGTTGGGGAGGACCTTACATTGTTACGAAAGTTACACCTCATGGAGCAATTGAAATTGAACATCCAACCGAGCAAAGGACATTCATGGTGAATGGCCAGCGTTTGAAGAGATACCATGACAGTGAGGACTTTGGGCGAGAGGAGACAATCCATCTCGTAGAAAGTGCTTAGCCTGAGGTATACGTCTAACTCAAAGACGTTAAACAAAAGTGCTCTTGGGAGACACCCCTTGTTTTAATTGCTTTTTAGATTAGTTTATTGCTTTGTAGTGTATAATATTAAGTTAGTGTATATTTTTAATTGTGTTTAAAAGCTAATAGGAGAGAATGGTAGTGTGTTACTGTGCAGGAAACGAGTTTGGGGTCAAAGGAAAAATTTTGGAAAAATTCGCATGCTGGTCCGGTATACCGCGCCTCACGTCCGGTATACCGCGCCTTGAAAAACCCTTACCACGGGTACGCTACCACAGGTTTTATACCCAGACGAAAAATTGGAAGCATGATAGGTGCGGTATACCGGGCCTCATGTCTGGTATACCGCAAGAAGCAAAAACCCGTACCACGGGTAGGGTACCGCGGGTTTTTTAACAGAAACGAGAAATTGGAACAGGGGCAAAAACCTGTACCACGGGGTTTTGGTCGAGACGAAAAAATGAAACAGCAGAAGCTGCGGTATACCGCGGCCTAGGTCCGGTGCACCGCGCTATGGCGGTTTGTGAGGAGTTTGAGGCCCATTCAACTTCTTACCTTATCAAAACTCAAACCTAGCTCCTCCCACACGAAATTTGCAGACCCAAACACTATATATACATCTTAAAGCTTGTACAAACCTTCACAATTAACACAACAACTCCAAGAATTCTCTCCTCCATCCTCCATAAACACAATTTCTTCATCAAATTCATCACACTACACCAGTAAACACCATCAAGCTTTAAAGAGTTCTTCCAAGATTCATCAAGAAACCTTTCTCTTTCATCAATTCCAAGAAACAACCTCAATCTAAACCAATTTCTCTTAAACTTTTAATTCATCCTTGGTTTAACTTGAGTTGTGGGTAAATCAAACATGACTAATAGATCTGAAGCTATGGAATACAAGAGAAAGTGCTCTATCCTTGGGAAGAATAAGAAATTGCCTGGAGCCACCATTGAAAAGCCTATCACCATTGATGAGGCTACTGAAGAATCAAGAGAAAAGGCACCACCACAACCACTACCAAAGAAGTTAACTGCTAGAATGTCTATACCATCAAGGCCTTTGAACAAGATAAAGATTCATGACCGAGGTTCTTCTACTTCTTCCTCTAAAATTGATCATGATCTTCCCCCATGGGCTCTCAAATTACAACACGAAATTGAAAGATTACAAGAAGATAACAGAGAACTTTGGGTGGAAGTCATACAGATGCAATCACAGCAGGAAGATATAACCTTGGAAAGGGTTATTGATAGTTATTATGATCCCTCTGCTTCGGAAGAGGAGGAGGACATAATGGATCTCTATGGCCAGCCAGGTAAGCCATTCTAATCTTCTTTTCTTAATAGCTTGTATGCATTAGGTAGTTTAGTTAGTTTTAATTTTAAATTTTATTTTTCTTGAGTCTTTTTCGAGTCGTGGGGACACGGCTCACTTTTGAGTTGGGGGTGGGGATTTGTTGTCCTCGTCTTCTTTTCGTTTTTGCATAAAATTTAAAAAATTTAGGTTGAATTAAGGCATAGAATATTTTGAATGTACCTATTTGAGCATGATTTTATTAGGTCAATGATAGTAAGTAGTATGTTTTTGAAAGATGCAACAAATTTGTTTAGGATGCATGTATAAAAACAGGAAATAAAGGATAGGAAAGTTAATGAGCAATGTTATGAAGTCACGTTGAAACTTAGGGAGAGATATTTGGTGTGTAGAACGTGAGGTTTTAAATTAGTTGAAAGCCCGCTTATCTATGAACTAATGATGAAAACATAACAAATTCCGGTAGTTAGAAAAATGAATAAGGCAGTTCTTTCATGATTAAAACACTTGAAGCCTTTTATACCTTCTCACCCGTTTATTTGATTATTGTTATTACTTATCCGTCTTAATTTCCTCTGAGCCTTTCTAAAGCCTTTTATTGAACCATATTATAATCCATACCCTTAGTTTATAGGACTTATCTATATGACCCGCACTCGAATCGCAAAACCTGAGACAACTCGTGTTAGAGCTTGAGTTTGGGGTGGTGGGAACATTGGGTTTTGGGAATTATATTTGTGATTTTATTGATCATGAAATTGTTATTATTGTAACCCTTTGTCGGGGTAATAGTGAATGAAAAAGAAGCTACGAGCTAAATTTGCCAACAAGGGCATAAAAAGAATATATACATGAAAAAGATAGCGTGATATCTCAACATCAAAAAGAGAATCATAGCTATACAAAAGAAAAAAATTGAAAGAAAATATATATTCGGACCGGCAAAGTGGAATTTGTATATCATCATAAAAGGTTTTAAATTGGGATTATTGGGGATGCAGATCAAAAGCATCAATAAATTGGGTTGAGTGAGAACATCTTCGAGTGAAAACTCAAGCTCTAGGGCGATCCGTTGATGGCTAGTGAGGAGAGAGCCAAAAGCTCACTTTTCATTATCCAAATATACCACACCCGTCCCTAAGCCACGTTATAACCAAAGACCTTAGGATTTCTAATTACTTGGTGGAGAAACAATTGAGCTATTAGGTAATAGGTAAGTGGACCATTGGATGTTATATTTAGGACCTATGAACAACCTATAGCCATTAACCTAAACTAAGTTATCATCCTCTCCTTCTGGCATTGCGAAATTAATCTTGACTTGAAATTATGGATTGTTGATTACATGTATATTAAGCATATTTGTGCATTATTTCTTGAGCATTACTACATGAGACTTTTTAGATATTTTGCTCTAGAATCATTCATTATGTTCTGTTCTTATTCTCGTCCGACTTTTTCTTCTTATTTATTTGACTACCCTTCTGTTCTTTACTTTTATTGTATCGGGACGATACAACTTTGAGTTGGGGGTCTTGATGTCTCCTCATTTGTGATAGTAATATCTATTTCCGAGACATCATTTTAGCCGTATTTATTAATTTATAGGTCAAGTTTAGTTTAATTTAGTGCACTTCCCTATTTTGAGTCTTGATTTAGTAACATAATATTTTTAGAGCATATTGGGTTTAATTGTATATTTAGTGTGAAGCTTTAGAGATAATTATGGAGATTAATTAGAGTCCAAGTCAAAGACTACAAGATATGGAAAGAGATAAGCATGGTAATTGAAGATAAGGAAACAAAAGCTAAAATCATGGAAAAGGAAAAGCTGCCTAAATCTGAATTTCTGCAGCTACGCCTAAAGAAGTGGTGATAACTCCAAAACCAAGCCGATTTTGGAAGATTCCTTTCATAGGGACGTAGATAATTCTGTGACGATTCTTTTGGTATCTTATGGAGCAAAAACCGACCAATAACGAGGAATATATGCTCAAAACAGTTCAGCAGTAATTATGTTTATTTCTATACGAATTTGAGTTGGGCTTGAAGTCCATTAATTAACCTCTCCTTCAAGAAACTAATTAGGTCAACCTATACACTATAAATACAGCCTCTTAACACTCTAAAATCATCCTTGGTGAAACCTTAAAACAAAAGGAAGCTTACAACACAAGAAAAGAAGTCTGGAAGGAGCTGATCATCATAATGTCTTCTTCTACCTTTAAATTTGTAATTTCTTTCTTTTCATGCATGAACTAAATTTCTTTAGCTTGAGTTTTAGCATATATGTATGAACCCTAGTTTTGATTGACATCTATCTAATTTGGTAATTTTATATTTTAAATTGAATTATAGTTTTTATTCTCTGTTTATGTGTTTGGATTTATATTATGTGTTCTTGTAGACTGCAGCCATATAGAATTACCATCTAGTAGTTAGGTCACCATTGACAACGGTGTTTAATTACATGTTTAGCACATAACGTCTAGTATTCGTTTTAGATCTGACAAATCAACCTAACTAGATAATCACTATGGTTTAGTACATGTTACTATTTACCAGTTACAGGAACAGTTTGCTTAGGAAGCCTTATTGACACAGGTAAATCCTATTTAAAACTATCTAGCGTAATTGGAACCGATTATTGACATACTACATAATTCACCCTTATATGTTTAGAACGGAAAAATTAGTGGGGATTACATGCTATTGTCTCAAGCTATATTCTCATACTACTTCTCTTTCGTATTTAATTTTCTGTCTTAGTTTTAATTTAGTTTAATTAGAAAACCAAATAAATATCTATTGTCTTTATTTTTCTTGCGTTTAGTTGTTCTAGCTTTAATTATCTGCACTTGATTAATTGCATAATATTCCCCTAACCTTCGTAGTCTCTGCAAAACGAATCTTACTTATTTTCTAAAACTTGCATACGATCTGTATACTTGCAAAACCGTGCTAGCCTTAGGGTGTTTATCTGCACTTTATTTATATCATATTTTATCGCACCCTAGGCCGTACCAGGGGTCACACGCTGCAATCCCTGGCAGCGGCGCCAAAAACTTGGTGGGTCCTGGTGTGTTATAAACTTAAGTACCGAAATAAAAGTACTCACAATACCGCAAGTATACGGTTGTCCTAGTAATACTCCAATAAATTGGGTTTCGTTCTATGGGATTGGACTAGTATAACCCAAGTGTTCAATAAATAAGTAATAGTAATTGCAAATACAGTAAATAAAAGATAAAAGATATTTGTTTTGTTTCGAGTTATTAAACTACTAGACGCTAATAAACAAATTACAGAAAATAAATACTAAAGGACTAAGATGCAGATATGAGTTATACTTGAGTCTCGCTAGGGAATTACCTAAACTTACGTAATTAATGCTTTCATTAAGGGCATAACTGATATTTCTATATTAGTCATGACTCTATAATCTCCTAGCCCCCGTCAGGGTGGACCTAGGAGCTATCCTACAGTATTATAAACCCCGACAGGGCGATTATAAGCTACGTTCAGATGGTTTTAGTCTCTTACCATATTGGCAATAAGGTTAACTAAGTCCGTCAGGATCAATAATTTATACCTTAAGTTTATTACCTATGTCCGTAATTAAACCCCCCGTCAAGGCGATCACTTCCCCACCAAAGTGAATTGCTTAATTACTATGACCTATCTCCGATTAGCTAATTCATTGGTAGTGAAATTAATATAAAATAATAAGCAATATAAAATACCCAATTCAAATTAAACTAGAAACTAGTCCCAAATTAAATACATGAATTAAATAAATTAGGATTCATCCCATTATGCGATTCTCAAGTAATTGAAGTTTATCTTATAATTGAAATAAAAACAATAAAGAAATTAATAATATACATGTTCCTAATAACAAAAATAAAATAAGAACCTAGATAGAGTAATTGACTTGAGCTGTTGTTGGAGGAAAAGGATTCTCCAGCTTCTGCTCTTGCTTCCGCCTCCTGACGCTCTCTCTAAGGATGATATAAATTGTATAATAATTGAGAGGTGCTGAATAATGAGGTCTAAGAGGTGTATTTATAGGTGCTAAGAAGCCCTAATTCGTTTTACTTGAAGTGGAAGACAAGTAAAGGACTCTTTAATTCTCAGCCCTAAAATATAGGAAAGGTAAGATTATGTCGCTGATTTGTTTTGGTCATATCTCCTTCAATACATATTCATTTGACGCGTTCTTTATATCGGAATCACTCGTCTCGCAAAGATCTATCCATTGGTCCAGACTATTCTCCCAAATTCCTAGCCAATCTTGAGTTATGAGCTCGTCTTTGAATGTGGCTGGAATTCCAGATTTATTTGGCAGCTTTATCTTTTCCTTCTTTGCATATATCCTTCATTAATCTTCTTATTTCCATGTATATATCTTTACTTTACTTCTTAGACTTGACTTGGTCACTAATTAATTACCATATATCTTTTAAAGCTTCACAATAAATAAATAATTAAACCGCATATCTTTAAATCAAGACTAGAAATAAGAAAGTGCACTCTAAAATTAGAAACTCGAATACGATACTTCCTAACACATTCTCACTTCTCCTCCTTGTATATGTTTTCTATGAAATTCAAGAACCTACTAACTTTGCACTAAAAATAACCAAATTAACGCACAAACGCTCTAAAAATGCAAATAGTCTGATTCCAATGGGAGAAAGTGTAATATGAAGAAATGAGCATAAAAGTCTATCAAATAAGTCAAATATTCACCTAAAAGGATGTCTCCTAAGGGATAATAATTATAAAAAATAGGGAGACATCAGATGCCCCTCTTGGGCCTGATCTCTATCACCTTATCTGAAACAACTTTAGTGACTATGAATGGTCCCATCCACGAGTCTTGGTAACCTCGTGGCCTATTTTCTGGTTTGTGGGCTTTCCATAGAACTTCATGGCCAACCCCAAACTCATTGTTTGGCTTAGTATCCACAGGTTTTTCATGTATCTTCTCTTTAGGGACTTTGTGATGTGAAAGGCTATGGATGATAGGAACGGTGGGATCTGACTTACTTGGTTTCTTACCCCAGACATAAAATGTTTCGGATACGTTTTTAGCATGAAGGGGGATGGTCCCTTCTTGGAAGTTGATTATGCTTTGGCTAGTGGCCATGAAAGGCCTTCCAAGTATGATTGGAACCTGCTTATCTACATCGAAATCAAGTATAACAAAGTCAGTAGGGATGGTGATATTACCTGATCGGACAAGAACGACCTCCACTATTCCCCATGTCTTGGTAACTGAGTTGTCAGCAAATTGCAACTTCACTGGAGCTTTCACTGATTTCTGAAGTCCAAGTCTATCGAACACGGACTTTGGCGTAAGATTCACACCCGAACCCACATTACACGTAGCTTTCACCTTGATCATGCCATTTTTTTGGATAGGAAGATTAAAGCTTCCAGGATCTTTGAGCTTCAATGGTAACTCTTTCTCTACTCTTCTTGAGACTCTCACAGTCTCTCTTTTGGCTTCTTGATGTCTCCCTTTTTGTTCTAACTGTATGCCCTTAGGAGACATCAAATTAGGTGATTATTTGACTTATTTACTAGAATTTTAAGCTTATTTGATCATATTACAATTTCTTCCCTTAAAATTGGATTATTTGTGTTTTAGAGCTTTTATGCGTTAATTCATTTGTTTTTAGTGTAAAGTTCTTAGGTTTATGATTTGATGGAGTATCAAGACAAGGAGAATAAACGGGAAATAAAGTCTTGGATTAAGCGTTGAAGTCAAATGCGAGAATAATTGATTCGAAGAAATAATTAGTGGAGAATGAAATCTGGAATGCTGTCACAAATCACTGTTTTTGAGCATCTTAGCCACGTATTCCGCCTTGGAGCATAAAATGAGGTAGCTAGAGCTTGAAGTCAAAAAGATTTTCCAAGTTGAACGAAGTGATTCCGAGTCCGAACGCAAAAGTTACAGCTGGTCACCTGTTACGGGATTTCATTAAATGGATTGGGCTTTTATTCTAATTAACCTAATCCTTATTTTTAATAGCCCAATACGTTTTCCCCTCTATAAATAGGCCTTTAACCTCAGTTTTTACATACACAATTCATATTAGAGAAGAGGCAACGCTTAGCAGAAGTCAGAGAAGCAAAAAGGAGAGAGAAAGCTGAAGCTGGAGAGTTCCTTCTTCAACAACAGCAATTATCAACCCTTTAATTAGGTTCTTCTTATTTCTGTAATTCATTATGAACCTCTTTTATTTAAATTCAGTATTTTTTAACATTATGAGCTAAATTCCTTAAGTGCTTGAGAATCGCATTAATGGGTTGAACCCAATTTTATTGAATTTATGTTTTTGGATTTGGGATTATTTTAATTTAAATTGAATTGGGTAATTTCGTATTGACTATAATTTAGCATTTAAATACTATCTTTGAAGTCATGAATCAAACCTAGGAATTAGTAATTAGGCTATTCCATATAGTGGCGTATGGATCACCTTGACGGGGGGTTTAATTACGGAACTAAATAATAGACGTAAGGTAGAAATTATTGACCCTGGCGGGCTTAGTTAACCTTATAGCCAATTGGGTAAAGACCTTGAACCATTAGAAGGTGGATTATAATCGCCCTGACGGGGTTTGTAACACCTAAGAATAGCTCTTAAGTCCACCCTGAAGGGGGTTAGGAGATTATAGAATCCCGACTAGTACTTAATTCCCGATTCATCCCTTAACAGAAACATTTATTTAATAGATTTAGATGAAACCCTTGTGAAACTCAAGTAGTGTGTTTAAATCGTTGCGTCTACTCATGTATATTTACTTGTGTCTTATTTATTTGCATTAGTGAATTTAGTAGTTTATTTTAATTGCATTCTAGTCCTTAAACAAAAACCCAACAAATACTATTATCATTTATTTTCCGCATCACATAACAATTAACTACACTTATTACATAACATCTAAAGTCATACCTAATCCGTCCCTGAGATCGAAATTCCGTTTACCGGATATTACTTGGATTACCGGTACACTTGCGGTACGTGTCTTGCCTTTTTAGGTCTGTTTATTTTAGAACACACAAGGAGACACCACTTCTACACTCGCTTCTACGCAAAACCTATGGATCATGAGCCAAAGATTGAGTTTGGGGTCAGCCATGAAGTTCTATGGAAAGCCCACAAACCAGAGAATTGGCCACGAGGTCACAAAGACTCGTGGATGGGACCATTCATAGTCACTGAAGTTGTTTCAGCTAAGGTGATAGAGATAAGGCCTAAGAGGGGCACTAGACGGATATTAGTAGACGTTCATAGCCTTGCTCGTTGTTGGAGGCTATATTCGCAAATTTTGATAGAGGTAACGCGTCTAACTTTAAAAGACGTTAAATAAAAGTGTTGTACGGGAGACAACCCGCAATTTTTTGTTTAATGTTTTTAAGTTAAGTTTAGTTTAGTTGTTTTTAGTTGATATTGCATATTTGAGAAAGGTATTAGTGTTTTTGATTTCAGGTATTAGAGAAAATCGAGTTATGGAGGAAAAAGAATTTTTTTAGCATGCCGGTGGGTCAAAAACCATGGTACGGTTCGTGAAATTAGGTTCCATGCTGAGACGAATATTTTCGAAAAACTTGACCACCGAATGCCACTCATACCGTCGGTATGCCGGCCCAAAGAAAAACCGTGGCACGGTTTGCGAAATTGGGTTCATTGCCGAGAGCAACATGGAAAAACCGTGGGCGGGATGGTCGACACGGTCTGGGACCGGTATGCCGCCCAGCGCCACTGGAGAGAGAAAAAAAGTTTATTTTTTAGATTATAAAGAAGAAGAGGTTAGTTCTATTCCGAATTTTTCAATTCTTAAGCCTCTCTTTCTTCTCCAAAACTCTCCCAAGTCCATTAAAGCTTCACCAAAACTTCACCAAACATCAAAACACTACCCAATCACCATAAAAACACATCAAATCCTTTCTCCACATCATTACAAAGAAGATTCAACCACCCAAATCATACCAAAACACATTGAATCCAAGAACCAAAAGCCTAAATTTCAAAATTCATCCAACAATTTCTTAGATCCATACCAATCCATTAAGAATCCATCTTACCCATATAGAGAACCATCATCAAAATACCTTTCCTAACCCAAATAAAGCTTGTTCAACCTATAATCAAGAGTTTCAAATTTCAAGAGTGGTTAAAGCTTTGAGTTGGAGGTTAATTGAGATGACTAAAAGAAGAGAAACATTATCTACTATGAGGGAGATGAAGAAAATCAAGGTATTGGATTCTATTGAGAATACATCAACTGAGAAAAGTTCAAGTTCCAACACAAAGGGTAAGATAGCTGTGGTGAATGTAATGGGAAAAAAGGTTCCAGCTTTTGTTAAGAAAACACCACAACCTCTACAAATCGAAGGTCCTACACCCGAAGAAAAGAAGAAAGCTTCATAGACCCTGATAGCTTATGCAAAGAAACAATTATAGGAACTTCCTTTTGCTTATGAGAAAGTATTTGAAGAAGAATTTGGTAAAGGTTAGTTCAAGAGATTCTTGGAGATTGGTGAAAGATTGGGTTGGTCTACGTTCATGGTAAGACGATCTAATTTATGCCATGAGTTAGTTTCCGATTTCTATTTAGGCCTCTTTAGCCGAGATAGTAATGTTTTGTTCCAGTTAGAGGCAAGTTAGTTCCTTTTACAGTGAAGAGATTCAAAACCACTTTCAGTTCAAGAAATTATTTTGACCATGTAAGTATAGAGAAGCAGTGGAAAATATCAAAACTTTCGATTGGAATTTTACTTTTTGAGCATGTCTTAGATAAAGAAAGAGTGCAGTCACACAAGGGAGAGTTAAAAGCACCTGGGCCTTACAAATATCTCCAACCAGATATAAGAGTTTGGCACCACTAAAAGAGTTAAAGGCACCTTGGCCTTCCCAAGCTATGGGAAAAATTAGTTCATACCTGAAGGAAATAAACTAAAAGAATGATACATGAATGTCATCTTGCTCTCTTCAATAACTCTAATGATATAAAACTTAAGGACTAACTTATTGGAGGCAAGGATGATTTTACAAAGGTTTACGGGTTTATTTATAGGGGTTTAGAAGACCTATTATGTTTTGGAGTGGAAGACAAGTAACTTGGACTCCTAGCCCAACACAAATTCGTAACCCTAACATATAGAAAAGGTAATAATCTTCTGCTGTTTTGTTTTGGCCGTAACTTCTTCGTTTCAACTCTGTTTGACGCGTTCTTTATATCGAAACTGATCGTCTCGGAAAGCTCTATCACTTTGCTGTAGACCATTCTTCAAAATTCCTAGCCAATTTTGAGTTATGATCACTTTTATGAATGTGGCTGCTGGAATTCAGATTTACTTGGCAAATTTATCTTTCCATATTTATCTTTTCTTTCCTTTATCTTCAATTTCCATGCATATCTTCTTTCCTTTATCTCTTTAGACTTGATTTGGCATCTAATTAATTACTCTATATCTTTAAAGCTTCACACTAAATAAATAAATTAAACCCAATATGCTCTAAAATTAATAAATCATCAAATCAAGACACGAAATAGGAAAGTGTACTAAATCATAGGAAAATTGAGTTTTAGACTTCCAAAAATTCCTAAAATGATGTCTCCAACTAAGATTAAATCATCAAAAATAGGGAGACATCGAAATGGAAGGTAAAGATGTATTTGGTGTTGGATTGTCGAAAATAATTCAAGAAAAGTGGTCATATATAATGTTATCTCCAGTGATTTATTTTGATTCAAAAAGCAAAAAAGGAGAAAGAACAAAAAAATGAATAAAAGAAAATAAATGAAAAACTTGTTACTGATCGAGGGTAGGCTTGGATCCTACGTCTTTAAGGTTTATTAGCCACGCATTGGTGTCTTACGTTTTTGTTTGGCTTCAACCTCCAGGATACAACGATCAACACTGCAAATATCAGACACTTGAAAATCTACAGAAATTTCAAACTTTCAATGGTGTTTAATCTCTCTTGATTTTATGTAATTTGTTTGCAAAAAACTGAATGAATGAAAATGATTTTTTGCCAAGTATTTATAGGTGTAGAAGCACCTGTTTAAATCCGACCTGCAGCGTTTCAGAAATGGGAGATGACGTTTGAGGAAGAAGAGTGCTGTTTCAGAAAAATTAGAACGTTAAAGACGTTCAATTCAAAATTAAAATGACAGTTTAATTTTACAAAAGTATAGTCCAAACCAAGCCAAGCCCAAGCCCAAGCCCAAAAGTGGGTGCCTCCAAGGGCCCAACCCTTAAGTGCTAAGAATTTTATATTAAGTGACTATGGTTTTCTTACTTTTCTGATGTGGGACTTTTCACTTGTCCACAAGCTCATAAAAACTCTTCATATATCTCAAATTTAACACTCAATTTCTCATTCACCTTTCATTTGTTTTACACAAGTGAATACATGAAATTCATTACCGAAGTAAGACGAACAACTTTCGTCTTTGTCTCGACCTATAACGAGGTCTGGGACCCACTTAAAAATTGAGCTAAATGGAGCACTTTCACTTGGGTAAAGACACAAATGATAACATATAAAAGTTTACACAAGTAATGATATTTAGAAGTCCACTATCGTTCCACTGTTGAAGATTGTTTTTATCATAGGTAACCCGACATTATTGCAAGAATGATACAATATAAAGGGAAACATGAGAATTGGTCTCGAAATTAAGAACTACATAGTGATGACAAATAAAATTAAAAATGTAAAGTAAAGCACCAAAGAGTTTAACAGGTGATTAAGGGCTAGTTTGGAACGTCAATTGATTACCATTTCACATACATATGATTGGTCACTTGGCAAGATATATTAGAGATAACAACAACTTACCATTTGATATTCTCGACACTATTTCATCAAGCGCAATGATTATGACCCACACTCGAGGATATCACCAAAGAACGATCTCCCATCAAAGTCGAGGCTAGTGGAATTGGTCCTCTCAGCCCGAATAGCTTGGAGTGACTTCGCTATCTGTTCAATAACTTAGTCACCCAACCACTTCTCTTAATAATACGACAAAATCTCAGGCATGTATATTGAACTTTCCTTATCTATAAATATTCATTCCATTATCTAAAATGAGATATCACTTATAACAGTACAATGTTCATATTACTATTGGACTTCGTCCATAAGTATTCTCTTTGGTCTTTGGTCTTAATACAAGATTAAAGATGGGTTAATGACCCAATGAGAATGTAAAAGTCTTTAAGTGTATTCCTTATCCTACAAACATAATCTATGTTTTCAGGCATATCAAGTTTAATGAGAATGCCTTATACAAATCCTCTACTAATTCCTTATTAGATTCCTACATTTCTTCTATCTTAAAAATTCTTATCACTCGTACAAATAGCTCATCTTTTACATCCGTAACACCTTCCTTTTCATTTCAGAAGATATATAATAGGAATGTATAGAAATCTAAAAATATTTAATAATTGGACAAAATATTCATAAGTAGAAATCCCATGAAAAACTAGAATTTTGAATTTTCTATATGTAATTCCGATTCAGATCCAAAAATTTCTAGAAAAATCGGAATGTAAAATATATTTTTGAGGCATCTTAGAGTTATAATTAGCGATAGGGATACTTATTTTGTGATTATGCAGTTGTCAACCGTTCTTCGAATGTATGGGGTGAAACACCAAATATCATCCACTGATAAATGGGCAAGCCGAGGTCTCTAGCCAAGAGATCAAATCATTTCTAGATAATATAGTGGGACCAACAAGGAAGTATTGATTAGTAAAACTTGATGACACCTTCTAGGCATATAGAATAACTTTCAAGACACCAGTGGGAGCATCTCTGTATCGTATGGTGTATGGGAAAGCTTTTCACCTCCCACTTGAGTTAGAGATTGGTGCATATTAGGCTATCATGGAATTAAAATTGGATGAGAATCTATTAGGGGAGCATATAATGATGCATTTGAATGAGCTCGATGAGTTTTGTTTCATGCTTACGAGAATGAAAAATGTTATAAAGAGAAAACCAATAATTGGAATTATAACTGAATTTGAAATAACAAGTTCAAAGTAGGGAAATGGATCCTAAAATACAACTCAAAATTCTATAACTAACATGTAAAGCTGAGATAGTGATGGTTGGGGTTGTTCATTGTCACCAAGGTCACGTCTTGTGGAGCTATTGAGCTACACCGAACCTTCATGGTAAATGGTCATTGGTTGAATAATTATCACGTAGTTGAGTATGAGAAGCAAGGAGAGTTGTTGTATCTCCTAGATACGCCATCAACTAAGATAATCACGTCTAAATTTGAACGACGTTATACAAAAATGCTAGTGGGAGACAAACCACATCTTACACGTTTAGTATCATTAGTTTTAGTAGTTTAAGATTTAATTAGTGTGTACTATTCATAACATGAAGGCTATGATGTTTTATATGATGTGCAAGTAATTATATTCAAGGTCCGAGATCAAAATAGAAGGGTAAAATGGGTTAATTTTGGAAAACTTGGAGCACCCATTGTAGAATCTATGTAGTATGATTGGTCGAGAGAAATGTTTTCAATAATAATGGAGAAATTTTTCGTCAAATTTCTATCATTATGTGAGAAGTTATGGAAATATAAAAATGAAGCTATAAATAGTGGAGGCTTCCACCATATACAAAAAAAAAATCTTTTTTTTTCCATTCAAAATATTATCCAAATTTAGAGAGAAAGAAAATACAATTTGAGTTCATCGTAAGCTAATCGAGTTGTAGTGCTACTATTGATTGAAGTGAGTTTGTTGTATCCTGGGAGATCATCGCTATAAATTGTAAGCAGCGGAGCAGGGCGAATAGATCTTAAATAAAAATACATTGAACCAAGTTCAAGCCTCCGTATTTATTGCATTAATATTATCGTATAATATTATTAAGTATTTTGAAACCATATATATATATATATTAAATCAATTTTTTATACACACCAGAACTAACAAATCTTACACATATCGAATTATCCAACACCTTGTAAGCAAAATACACTTCGATAATGTAACTATTGACCTTGGCTACAAGTAAATTTAGATCTAAAAGACTCACTTCCAATAAATCCTTGTCCATTCCAAGGACCCCATCTATATAATCTCATCTTCTTACTTTCCAACACTAGTCGTGGTGCATGTGTCATCTCTAAACTCAATGAAAACTCACCAAATGAAACATCCATTTTGTCCTTCCATGAGTTCATTACTTTATCTAAACCAAAAAAAAAATTATACTTAGTTTCATTCCATGCAATAACGTATCACCTGGGTAATAAAAGCTTTCCCAAGCATAATTTTCATTTAAATAATCATTTTGATCTCTGATAACAAGACTACTTGAATCCAAAAGTTGCAAAATGGGCCTATTTACTTCCTTTGTGAGCACCGAAACTAAGATCATGTTTCCAAGACCATCTTTAAGTCTGAGATATCCATCCTTGTAAAGCTTGAGCCTCAGAATCTTATAGCTCAGAGGCTTTTCTCTATTGGCCATCCAAACAGGAGTAACTGGTATGTTTGTATACCATATACCTAAATATCTCATATCGCTATATAGTGGAGAAGTATAGAAAAAACCCAATTCAAATCGTTTATTTGCATAAACTAATGTTTGCCCCTCTCTGAGCTCTTCATATGGAGCTAAAATGTTTTTTGTAGTAAAGCTAATCTCTGAGGATACAAAAATGTATAATGAATAAGTACTAAATACTGAATAAACAACTTAATGGGAGGAAGTTTATGAATGAATCAGCTTTAAAATGAAATCTTAATGAAATAGATCAATAAAGAGTCGTTCAAATCTGAATTGGCGAGAGAAAACAAATTGTCTTATTAATTTAGGTGTCGTTTGTTTTTTGAATGTTGAATAAACAAATGAATAAACTTATCATGTTAAGATACAATACTTAGCTTGAAAGTTTATGAAATATGTAAATTAAGATCCATTCAGATCTAAATTAGTTAAGAAAAATAAACTATCTTATTGATCCAATGTCTTAATAAACCACATTAAAATCTCATTAAGTGCTAACAAATAACCCTTTAGTGTCTTAATGAACCATATTAAGATCCCATTAATTTTAATCAAACACTCCCATTAACTTGAAACCATGATAAAATATGCCAGTTACGGGTATCTGAATTGGTTAGCAAAAATAAATTATCATATTAATTCAATGTGTTAATGAACCAGATAAGGATCTCATTAAGTAAAATTAAACACACATACCTGAAGTATTTGATAGTATTGGATTTGATGTATCCGGAAAATCCATGGATGAACCCTCGCCATTAACCGATAATAGCATATTATCTGGCATTTCCATTTGGCTGCCTCTGATGGGTATGTTTCTTATCTTTCCACCTTGGGTCCAGCTTCTTCTGCAATTCCTGCAATAATACCTTGGTTGGGACCTATCATAGTTGTTATAGTGGTTGAATTTGGTGTTGTGCGAGTTACACCGAGGGCAACAATAATGTGGAGGACGGTGTGTAGGACGTCTCATTTGTTTTTGAGATATCTTTCCCTTTCCTTTCCTCTGTTGATGATTATCTTCATTTCCTTCTCCTTTTTCCATCTATTCTTTTCTATTTGGAAAATAATAACCTTGAGAGGTTTTAATGGTTTACTATGTTGAAAATACTATAATCGAGTTTGAATATTTATACAACTTAAGCAAAAAAAAAAATCAATAAATTATAAAAATCTATTTAATGGCAATAAATTAGATCTAACAATAAAGTTATAATATTATTCAATACAATAATTAATATTGTTGACTATAAAGTATTCACCATGGATTTCTATATAGTTTTTGACATGTAAAGAAAATATTTAATCACCACACATTAAATCTCTTTATAAATTATACACAAACAAACGTAATCTTCTCATAATATCCTACTTAATGATTCATTATACATAATAAATTCAATTAAAAGATAAAAAATTAAAAACCAATTTCTAAAAGAAAAAAAAACCATGATTTAAGATAATGTATAGATAAGCAAAATTTAACAACTAATACCAAAAT
This sequence comes from Nemophila menziesii, assembly GCA_029959085.1. Taxonomy (NCBI): domain Eukaryota; kingdom Viridiplantae; phylum Streptophyta; class Magnoliopsida; order Boraginales; family Hydrophyllaceae; genus Nemophila; species Nemophila menziesii. The sequence continues at coordinate 2,286,820 of JARWIR010000054.1, read as the reverse complement.
ATTAATGATGTAAAGTACACCTTCTATTTTACTTCATCTTAAAATTTGTATATCACATGCATTCTAGACTTTCTAATAAGTCTTACCAGCTGATATCGTGTATCACACTTGATATAATTTAATTGTTTCACTGTGGAACATTAATAAATTAATTTGTATCCTTATCTGGATCTGTCAAAATGGTTTTTATGAAAATATTTTCAATTTTAAGCAAAAGTTTATGTTCAAAAGGATCTATTAAATAATATAAATGGTTTGGTATAAAATGTTATGCACCAAAATTAACTCATATGAGATATTTTGTATACCATAATTGCACTCATATGATAAGGGATTCAATTGCACATAGAAGTTATATGTCTAATTTATCTATTTTTTAGCATATGTGTTGTGAACTCGATCAATCGTAAATCAATATTTTTTTTTCATTATAAGGGCATATGTGAGACAATATATATTAAATTCATAGGAATATGGTATACTTGAAGCAAAAACTTACTTTTTTGAAATGTCATGGTCAATGATCTTGTCATTTAAATGGTAGATTTTGTTCGCCAAATACATAACCTGCACACGATAAAAACGTAAGCATTTAATTTATTTGTGTACGATTGTACATGATTTTTCCATCTACCTTCTTTGCATATAGAATGACATAATTCCATTAGTAAATAACATACAAAATATACTCAATGATAATTAAAAACATATATCGTGTAATACTTGTAGATTATGTATGTGCATAACCTTAGGAGTGATCATGGGTCAGAATTGACCTAAAACACACAAAAAACGAGCATAAAAAGGTCGAACCTAAAAAATTGTGCTTAAAAGAAAATAATAATGTAATAATTTTGTCGGATTTCTTGTTATTTATAATAAATCAAAGATATTAATTATTATAAATTTCAATGTATTTAATAATACACCCACGCACACACACCCACACCAACACACACACACACATATATATATATATATATATATTAATAATATCCATTATAATAGATCTATGGATATATATATATATAACCATTATAAATCGTAAAGATAACATCTAAATCATAAATTTATAAATTTTATAAGATTGAAATCACAAGTTGAACAAGAAATATTCAAATTTACTATGTGCAACATAAAAAAAATTATATTTTATACAAAAATCATAATATAAAATATTATTTCATAATTACTTAACATCACATTACTAACCCAAAAAAATATAGTTTCTTCTTCTTCACTTTCAATAGAATTGTTCGCTACACGTATACTACGATTTTTTGTTCATTGTTGCACACAATTTGGTGTCTATAATAAATTTGTCCTTAGATCTATTAAGGAAAATAAATATTGAAAATAAAGAATTTTAAAAGGAGGCGGATGAGAGAAAGTGATAGGGATGTATTAGGTTTCTAGAAAAATGCCTAAATATTACGGTACACGTTTGAGCAGACCAGTAAAGTAAGGTTGAGTAAATGTTTGGGTTGACCAAAAAAATTGGTCTATAAGATCGACTGTTTGCTTGTTCGATAAAAAAACAAAATTAATGGGTTAGGCCGGTGGATTTGGATTCCCAACAGAACTGTTCACCCCTACTTTATACAAATCAACACTTATGTAAATGAATAAGTATATAATTCACTAAACTAAAAACTGTTTAATAAATTAGGCACAAAATTGAAGCATCCAACTAAACATGAGATCAAATGATTATTACCAATTAGTAAATAATATTACTAATTGTACCTCAATATTAGACATTATATATTATCCTACATCAAGTTAGAATGACTACATTAGAATCTTGAGGATTTTTCATATAAAAAGTATTTCAATTTTCTAGATACATTCCCTTTAAATCCCTATTAATAGCTTTACAAACATCACCTGTAAATGATAAAAAAATCTTATATTAACTGGTTTAAAGTACATAAAACCTCTAAACCTTCGGCGGCTTCTGTAGGATCCATGGACACGAAATTTCCCTTTTCAAGATTATCTACCTTCAATCTACTTTCTCTATTAATGCCTTGATAAAATATAGCTAACTGTAGAGATAGGGTGTAACCATGGAGTGGACATCTAGCTAAATTCTGTTGAAACCTTGTCCATGCTTCTCCTACTTCTTCTCCATTCTCTTGACAAAACTTTGCAAGCTCGCTTTGGTCTTTGAGTCTCATACTCTTCGGATAAAAATGGCTAGAGAAAGCGGCTTGAAGTTATGTCCATGTATTGATTGTACCTGGTGGTTGCCTATCTAGCCAGTCACCAGCTTTACCGGTCAGAAAGAACGAAAACATGTGACAATACAGTTGCTCGCGTGTAATGCCTGGAGTAACATATGCATCACAAATCTGCATGAACTTCTGAATCGCTCTTACTGGATCTTGAATTGTTGTACCACTGTAGAGTCCAAAACTTTGAAATTGACTGAGCATGCCCGGATCCGGCCTAAATTTAATATTTAGGATCTCTGGAGGACGGTAACCTAATGGTTGAACATGAAACGGTACTCCCAAGCCTGGGAGGTCTTGCTCAACCCTGTTTTGATTATTGTTTTTTTATTTCCGGTACCTCCTACCGGTGGTGATATATGTCCTAACGGACCAAGTACTCTCGGATCTACTGGGTCTTGTACTTCTGCCATAGCTCTTCTGAAGGCTCTTTCTTCTCGGATACGTCTGTTATAACCTGTGAAGCTCCTCTCAGGTTCCGGTAAAGGAGGCCAAAGATTAAACACTGTTGAAACCTTGAAAGAGACTAAAGCAAACCACAAGCGTAAATCTGAAAAAATAAAAAGAAAAAACTGAAAAAGAAAAATTAATTATAAACTACTACTCGAAATAGATAGCCCACACGCTAATGAGACACAAGTCCCCGGCAGCGGCGCCAAAAACTTGGTGTCGCCTAGGGTGTTATAAAAATATGATAAATAAACGCTAAAAACAATGCACTAAAGCACCCTAGACAAGCACGGTACTGCAAGTATTACAGGACGTATGCAAGTTTTAATGATAAGAAAGTTCGTTCTCAGGGACTTAGTATGTTATACGTTATGAGAAAATAGTACGAGTAGAAAGTAAGTAATTAAAAGACAGAAAATAAATACGATTGATTGAGAGATAATAAATTAAACTTATGAAAATTAAAAGACAAATATATAAAAGATAAGAAATATTAGATGAGAAATATAGCTCAGGTTTTGCTAGTATGCACTAATCCTTCTAATTCTTTCTATCAAATTCTAGTTAATAAGGGAGATAATTAGCTCTTAGATACTTAGTCAGGATTCTAAATTCCCTCTCCTAGACCTTGAGAGAGATTGGGGGGCTACGGACACAACCAGGCAGCCTAAACTTAGGGTTATCCTACGCCACTAGGTTCCTAAGCAATTCAATTCCAAACATGGTGATATTGGTTAAAACATACCCTAATGACTATCTAGTTAGAATCAGTGTTGCCAAGACTAATACCGGACACTGGCGTTATGTGGGGTTTCAATAATTAGACACCCCTTCTGGGTGACCATCTAACTACTATTAAGGTAATCTTATACGTTGTACACCTTAAGGAAAATAGAAAATAAATCAAAACACATAAACAAATATATGGGTAAGAAGCTAATATCAAATTAAAACATATAATTCCCAAAGAAACTTAGATAGAAAGAAAATAGAATTCATAGATTATACATAATGCCAAACCCAAGATATGGGAGAAGTAGTTCATACCTGAAGGAAATAAACTAAAAGAAATAATAAAAGACTTCATCTTGCTCTCTTCAATAATTCTGATGATAATAAACCTAAGGACTAATTAATGGGAGGCAAGGATGATTTACAAGTGATATAAGGGTGTATTTATAGGTGTAGAGAAGCCCTAATTCGTTTTCTTGGAGTAGAAGATAAGTAATTGACTCCTAGCCCAACTCAAATTCGTAACCCTAAAATCTAGAAAAGGTAACACTCAGCCCCGTTTTTGTTTTGGTCATAACTGCTTCAATACTTATCCGTTTGATGCGTTCCAATAGTCGAAAACGATCGTCTCAGAAATCTCTTTAACTTTACTCTTGACCATTCTTCCAAATTTTGCACTGATTTTGAGATATAAGCTCATTTGTGGTCGTGGGTGGTGAAATTCATATTTATTTGGCAGCTTTATCTTTCCATATCCTATCTTTTGTTTCCTTATCTCCAATTTACATGTATATCTTTTTTCCTTTATCTCTTAGAATTGACTTGGTATTTAATTAATCTCCATATATATCTTTAAAGCTTCACACTAAATAAATAATTAAACCCAATATGCTCTAAAAATAATAATTCATTAAATCAAGACTAGAAATAGGAAAGTGCACTATATCATGTGAAAATCGACTAGAAAAACTTCTAAAATACTAAAAATGATGTCTCTAACTAATATTAATTCATGAAAAATGAGGAGACATCATGGGGACATGGCTCATTTTTGAGTTAGGGGTGTGGGAATTCGTTGTCCCTCATCTCCATTTTTTGTGTTTTATTGATTTTTAGGAATAAATTAAAAAATTTGATAGATGGTATTAGATTTAGATTGTCTTTAATGGCTTAAAGCATATACTTAGTGAGTTAGTGATGGTAGGTAATTTTTTTATGAGCTAATTATTTTATATGCTAGAATATTTACATGAAAACACACATTAATAGTAAATAAAAGATTAGTAAGCAATGCGGTAGAAGTATGTTTGATCTTAGGGTGCCTTGAGGGGTGTGTAGGTCATGAGATCCGAGCTAGTTGATAAACCCATTAAATGAACATGCTAGAGGTGAAAAGTAACAAAATACGTAGTTTAGAAAGTTAGTAAGGAGGTTCTTGATAACCCACACGACTCAATTTTGAGTTCAGGGTGGGGGCTTCGTTGTCCTCATCTTCTTCTTTTTTAGCATAAAAATTTAAAACATTTAGGGTTAGGAATTGGCATATAATATTTTGAATACTCGTTTGAGTATGCTTGAATTAGGTTAATGATATTATGTATAATGTTTTTGAACAGTGTCACTACGAGCTTCAGTATGTATGCATGAAAACAGGAAGTAAAAGATAGGGAAGATTAATAAGCAATGCGTATGAAGTGTCAACTTGAATCTTAGGGAGACTTGATTAGTGTGTAGAATGTTAGTTCTGAAATTAGTTGATAACCCACTTAATCTTTGAACTAAAAGTGAAAAAGTGACGAGATCGTGTAAGTTAAAAAATGTATAAGGCAATTCTTTCATATAAGCCACTTGAAGCCTTTTAGCTTTCTCACATGTTTTAATTGAATATATTATTATTATTATTATCCATCTTAGCCCCTCTGAGCCTTTCTAAATCCTTTTATTAGCCACATTACACACCATACCCCTAAGTTTATATAACTTGTCCATATGACTAGTACTCAAATTGCAACCCTGAGACAAGTCGTTTTAGAGCTTAAGTTTGGGGTAGTGGGTTTCATCTTAGTGAAACATTGGGTTTCGGGAAATTTTGATTTGTAATTGTTATATAATTGATTGTGGTTTTTATTGTAACCCTTTGTCGGGGTAAAAGAAAATAGAGAAGATTAAAAATAAATATGAAAAAATAGTGTGATATCTCACATAAAAAAGAGAGTCATAGCTAGCTACAAAAAAAAAGGTATGGAAAAAATTTAAATTGGACCAGCAAAGTGGAATTTGTTATGTAATCATCATGAAAGCTTTTATTTGGGTTATTTAGGGGATGCAAATCAAAAAGCATCAAAATTGTGTTGAGTGAGAACATCTTCCAGTAAAACTCAAGCTTTAGGGTAAATTCGTTGATGGAACGAGATGAGAGAGCCAAAATATCACTTTTCATTATCCAAATATATATCATACTATCCCTAATCTAACATTACAACCGTAAAGACCTTAGGATTTCTAAATACATGGTTGAGGAACAATGGAACAATTAGGGAATAGTTAGGTGGACCATTGGATACTATATTAGGTCCTATGATCACCCTATAGCCGTCAACACAAACTAAGTAAAAACCTCTCCTTCTGGCATTACGAAGTTAATATGGACTTGAATTTATGGATTGTTGATTGTGTGTATATTAAATTTGTATGTGCATTATATCTTTGACATTACTACATGAGACTATTTAGATATTTTGCTCTAGGATCGTTCATTGTTTTATGTTCTTATTCTTCTTCTTCTCTATATTTATTGTTCACTACCCTATGGTTCTTATCTTAATTGTGTCAGAGCGACACAACTTTGAGTTGGGGGTCTTGATGTCTCCAGTTATGTGATAGAATAATCTAGTCACAAGACATCATTTTAGGGGTATTTAGTACTTATTTTTGGGTTTTTCCCGAGTTGTTCATGATTTACACTTTCTTGTCTAGATTTAGGTGTTTTGTTATTTTAAGAGCTTTTGCACATAATTTGCGTGTTATTTGTGTAACACTTTAGGTATTGGAAGCTATTACACCTTGGAAATGATAAGAAGTTAGGAAAAGCAAAGAAAATACCTCGGTCATAATTGAAAAAGAAAGTTTAGATATATTTGGAAAGTTAAACAATCTGTCATGCTGGAAAAACGTCCACTAATGGTAATGCTGCAAAAATGGGTTACAACTCTGAAGGAACTCTTTTAGGAGCAGATAGATCTTTGAATTGTGGTTGTTTCCATATAAAATACACTGCATTCCGATAAGTAACAAAGGATATATGACCAAATCCATTTGTAAAGGTTTATCCTGTCCTACAATTTAGGAATATGAATTTTAGTAAGATTTGGACTCCTTGACTTGGGGAAAACTCTAGGTATCGACCTAAGGCATATATATATATATATATAATATATATATATATGTATATATATATATATATATATATATATATATATATATATATATATATATATCCACTTTTACCTTAAGTAAATCATCCTTGGTCAGTTCCTAATCATCAAAAGACCAAGAGGAATCCTAGATCAAGAGAGAAGATAGAAGATAGAAGAAGGAGCTTGGAAGATGTTCATGTCATTCCAACCCTTTCCGTTTGTAATGGTTTTTTTCTTTCTTTAGTATGAACTAATTGTATCTAGCTTGATAATAGTGTATGTGTATGAACCCTACACTTGTTTTATTTGATATTTGAATTTGGGATGTCGTTTTACATTTCATTGAAATTAGTAGTGATAGCTCTGTTGTTATGTGTTTCTTAATATAATGTATGTAGTTCCTGCGGTGCGCAACACATAGGATTACCATAGTAGTTGGATTGTCACCTCGACATGGGATTTAATTATAGAAACACCACATAAACGTCTAGTGTGTGGTAGTGATCCGGGAGGGCTTGTCTAACTAGATAGTCACTAAGGTTTGATTTAACCATCGATCAATGTGTAGGGTCCACCACACCATACTCTTGGTGTTAATGATGCAAGGCAATAGCCTCGAGAGTATGTTTCCTTTCTTTCTTACCATTTCATTACTTGTGATATATATGCTAGTTTTTAAATTATTATCGATTCTTTTTCGAGTCTTGGGGACACAGCTCATTTTTAGTGGAGTGTGGGGATTCGTTGTCCCTCATCTCCATTTTATGTGGTTTACTGCTTTTTAGGTAGAAAAAAAATTGGTAGCTAGAATTAGATGTATATTTTATGTAATATCCTAGAAGCATAAATTTAGAGATTTAATGATAGTAAATAATTTGTTTATGAAGGACTTGTTTTGTATGCTTAAAGTATGAACATGAAAACACTCCTTAAAAGTGAGGAAAGGATTAGTAAGCCCTTTAGTAGAAGTAAGTTTGATCTTAGGGAGCCCTGAGGGGTGTGTAGACCATGATATCCGAGCTAGTTGATAAACCTATATAATAAACGTGCTAGAGGTGAGAAATTAATGAAATTGCATAAATTTCAGTTCTTTGATAAGCCTTTGTCTCCTTTTCGCTTGTTGTCCAAATTTAATTAATATTATACCTCTCAGCCCCTTCTATTCTTTATAAAGACTTTTTATTAGTCATGTACTCATGTTACAAGCCATACCCATTAGATTATAAAACTTCTCAATAGGATCCGCACTCAAATCTCGATGCTAAGACAGTTTCCTTTAGAGCTTGATTTTGGATTGTGGGTTTGAAATATGGGAAACACTTCGGTGGATATTTTTGAGCTTCTTATTATGTGATTTTGGTGATGATACATCATGTTTTATATTGTAACCCTTTGTCGAGATAGAAGAAAAAGAAAAAATTATTGAAAAGAAAAATCAGCAAAGAAGTAGCATGACATCTCACATAAAAAAGAGAGTCATAGCTAACTTACAAAACAAAAAATTGATATAAAAATATTGAATATGAAAAGGAGGATCTGAAATTAAGTGCATCAAAATATTTGGTTGAGTGAGAAACTTTATGAGATCAACTTAAACTCTATGGCGATTCATTGATGGCTAGTGAGTAGAGAGCCAAAAGTTCACTCTACATTTTCCAGATTTATGATCATACCGATCTAAGCCTAACATTACAACCTTAAAGACCTTGTGATTCTGAACTATGTGATCTAGAAGCGATTGAACCAATAGAGAGTACTTAGGTGGACCATTGTATACTAAGGTAGGACCGACAAACACTCTATGGCTGATATATTTTCGAGACTTTCCTATGTCCTTATTTCTTATTGTGTCGGGACGACACAACTTTGAGTTGGGGTCTTGATGACTCCATATTTTGATAAAATAATCTAGTCACGAGAAATTATTTTAAGTGTATTATGTACTTATTTGAGAGGTTTTTCCAATCATTTGATAATTTCTCAATTCATACCTTGTTTTGGAGGTTTGTCACTTTTAGAGCATTTTTGTTGTAATGCGTGTGTTAAATCAATAGTTAGATGATATTAGATGCCAACACATGGATAAGAAGTTGAAGAAAGATGATCAAAAACAAAATCAAGAGTTAAAGTACAAAAGAATCCATTTTTAGAAAGTTCAAAAGTTGTCAGCCAAACTTGGAAAGTGTACTATTTTCAATATCACGTAAAATCCACAGAGAATTTGAATGATCCCTTTTATATCCATTTAGTACTTTAAATTACGAACGTGTGGCTACTGACGGCGAGTGATTTGGAGGTGTAACGAAAAGGTTATGGATTTTACAAACTCTATTGGCCAACTAGTCAATTTTCTAAGGAAATCGTATTTGAGCTGGATTAGGTCTTTAAAATATAGCCCATGACCTATATTTAATCCCAACCTCTATACATATCAGAACTTGACTTAAGAAACAAGTCCTTGCATCCATAGCCTCTAAATTATTCAAGAAATTCATCAGGGAGAAGGGAGAAAGCAAGTAGGGGTGTGCATCGGGTTAGAAAACCCGCATAACCCGACCAACCCGATTACACTAACCCGAAATAATACGGGTTAGTTTTCTATTGGGTGGGTTGCGGTTTACATTTTAGAAAATGTATACACTTTTTGCGGGTTGCGGAATTTAAACTTGAAACCCGCAAACCCGCATACCCGCATACCCAACCATGTAGTATAAATTATTAGAAAAAATTATATTGCTCATTTTATTCAAATAAATTTATATAGTCATGTGATTCTCACTTTATATTTCTTTTTTTATTCCTTCCCTTTTAAATTTTTTAAATACCTTGGTATTTCAAATATATTTTTTCAAATGGATCTGTTTTTCATTTCAGTTATGATATTATCTCAATCTTTTGTTTAATTCATATTTTTATTTTTCTAAAATCTCATTTTATATTTTTTAAAATCAGAGATGATTTAAAATGTATATAAGTATCATAATCTATACTTTTTGTTGCAACATGCATTTATAATATATTCATGCCGAATGATTATGGATACAATTTCGACTCATTTATTAAACTAAATCACCCGCAATGCACCCGCAATGCACCCACAACCCGCTCAACCCTAAACTCAATGGTTTATATAATGGATTGGGCGGATGCGGGTCTTATTTCTCAAAACCCGCACAACAACAGGCGGTTTGTGGGTCGAGTATTTTTATCCAAAACCGACCCGCGCACACCCCTAAAAGCAAGTTGAGTTTAGGAGGAAGAAAAGAAGGTGGAGAGTCACAAACTCCTCTTATCCATCCTATGACTCTACCATTAGGGTGATTTATCTTAAATCTTTGGCTTAACCATGTTTTTAAGGTATTTACTCTTTAGTTTTATTTCCTTTATTATGAATTACTTTTCCCATAACTTGGGTTTGCAATATGTATAACACTGAAACTATATTTTCTTGTTCAATGTTTTTCAGGATTATATTTAATTGAGTTGAGCTTTTACTTTTTATAATTGTATTTTGTGTTTGTTTTTATCCCAATCCTAGTCTTGGTCCAAAAAAACCTTACCAAAGCTTTTTTCTCTCTCTCACTGGCGATAAAGGCGATTAGGGTTTTGAGTGACGTCAGATTAGGGTTCCGTCTAAATCAACCGGCGAAGAACACCGTGATGTCTCCCTATTTGTTCTAATTATTAGCCCTTTGGAGACATCCTTTTAGGTGAATAAATGACTTATTTGATAGACTTTTAGGCTTAATTGATCATATTGCACTTTCTCCCCTTGGAAATTAACTATTTGCAGAATCTGAGCTTTTGTGCGTAAATTTGACTATTTTTAATGCAAAGTTAATATGTTCTTGAATTTCGTGAAAGACCAATCCAAGGAGAAGAAGTGAGAATAAAGTCTTAGTGTGTTTTAGAGTGTTAGGAAATGATTTTTAGTCGAGTTTCTATTTTTAGAGTGCACTTTCCTATTTCATTTTCTTGATTTATTGATTTATTCTTTTTAAGCATATGCGGTTTAATTATTTATTTAATGTGAAGCTTTAAAAGATATATGGTAATTACTTAGAGACCAAGTCAAGATAAATAAGTAAAGGAAAGAAGATTTACATGGAAATAAGAAGATTTAGGAAAGATATATGCAAAGAAGGAAAAGATAAAGCTGTCTTATGAATCTGAAATTCCAGCCACGTTTTAAATATCAGTCCATAACTTACGATTGGCTAGGAATCTGGACGAGTGGTCTGCACCAATAGAAAGATCTTTCCAAGACAAGCAGTTTCATATATTGGAACTCCTCAAACGGATAAGTATTGAAAAAGATATGACCAAATCAAATCAGCAGCAGAATCTTACCTTTCCTAGAATTTAGGGCTACGAATTTAAGAGTTCTTAACTTGTCTTCCACTCCAAGTAATTCGACCTAGGGCTTTCTAACACCTATAAATACACCCCTTAGACCTCATAATTCAGTACCTCTCAATTATTCTTCAATATATACATCTTTAGAGAAAGGGTCAGAACCACCTCTCATATTTTACACAATTCATAACATCCTTAGAGAGAGAGTCAACCACTTCAGAGCAAGAAGGCAAAGGAGAAGCTAGTGCTGGAGGATTCTGTTCTTCCATCAACAGACATCTAAACCTTAGGTTATATATTTCTTTTCTGTAAATAAATATGATGTCTTTCTATTAAGTTTAAGTCTTTAAATTTACCATGAGCTAAACTTTTATATACTTGAGAATCTCAATAAAAAGATGAACCTTAATTCATTATTTCTATGTTTTGAATTTGGGATTGTTTAGATTTAAATTGAATTAGGTCTTAGATATTGGATATTACTTTGTTCTTAATCACTATTTCTTTTCGGTACAACTAGAAATAGATTTTAGTATTTGGGCTATTCACTTTAGTGGCGAAGTGATCATCCGACAGGGGGGTTTGAATACAGATCTAGGTAATACCCGTGTAATGTCCGTTATTGACCGACAGGCTTAACTAGTTACATAGCCAAAGAGGTAACATATCATCCGAAGAGGCATATTCGACCATACAGGTGTTTATGATACTTTAGGATAGCTCCTAGGTCCACCCGACAGGGGGCTAGGAGATATTAGAGTCCCGACTAGTATACTAATACCAATTCTACCCTTAAACATAGCATAGATTATATTGATTAGGTAGATTCCTTGCGAGACTCAAGTATATCTCATCTCTGAAGTTAGTCCTTTTACTTTATTATTTCTTTTCTGTTAATTTATTTTATTGCATATTTAGTTTAAGAAAACCAAACAAAAATCTATTATTTACTTTTCTGTTAAACAATTATTCTTGCTATCTGATTAATACTGGAGTTGAACCTAATCCGTCCCTGAGAACGAACTCGATTTATCGAATATTACTTGGACAACCGTACACTTGCGGTATTGTGGTCCCTTTATTTTTGCACTTAATTTTATAACACACCAGGACCCACCAAGTTTTTGGCGCCGCTGCCGGGGACGGTAGCGTGAGACCCCGGTGTTAATCTTTAGTAGTTTTAATTGTTTATTTATTTTTTTCAGTTTTACGCTTGGATTTTGTTTTTGTTGTACAGATTTTTATTCAGGTAATGATCAAGAGGTTTTATTGAAGATGTATAGAGGACATTACCCGGATCCCGATCCATATAACTATTGGGAAGACTCTTCGGGGCAACAACAAAGGGGTAGTAACTTCTACCAACAATCTTATCAATACCCGCAAGAGCAGGATTGGAACAATCAATGGATCGGGAATAATCAACAACAATCGCCTTATCACTATCAACAAGAACAAACATGGAACCAGTAGTGGGTTGAGAATTATCAACAACACTCATCATATCACTATCAGCAAGAGCAAGGATGGAACAACCAATGGGTTGGAAACACTCAACACTCTCCACCTCATCACTATCATCAAGAAATCAACAATGAGATAAGTTCTAAACTCAAGTGCCTAGTAGAGGAAACCAACGCCACCCATGCACGCATACAACGGATGGTAGAAGAATGGGGTAGTATGTCTTATGAAGATTTCACTCCCTCGAAGGATGGAAGAGATCAACCGGGAAGAATTAGTTGAGGAGGAGGTGCTGAAGGAAGATATTAGTGATAGTGATATGACCATCATGCCGGTTATAAATGAAGACCACCATGTGGTTGACAATCCTATTAGCATGGTGGAAGAAAAAGTAGCAACGAAAATCCTAGAAATTGAAACTGAGGTTGCTATTCCTATGGTGCGTGCACATGATCAAGATACTGAACGCAAACAAGAAAAAGAGGTGATCGAGATTAAGATTCCACATCAAGAATATGATGAGGTAATAGTGGAAGATTGGGTTGAAGACGAAGACGAATGTGAAGTGGTTGAGGTATCCACCGAAGAATTCAAAATTCACAATACAATAGAAGTTGAACCTCCACCACAAAAAGTTCACCAATCACTATCTCCACCACAAATCATTATTAGAGATAAAAAATCGGAATCACCTCTATTACTACAAATGATCAATAGGTGCTACGCAAGAAAGGTGCTACACCACGAGAGTAAAGCAGCAAGGAGAAGCACCTACCCACCACACTTTAAAGAGGAACGCGAGATTGAAGAGAATAAAAATGAGCTTCTACCGTTGAGGACGGTTATCTACTATCGTGTGGTGAAGAATAAGTTTCGTCGTGAAAGTAAGAAGGCGAAACGGAGATACTACCCTCCCCCTTTCAGAGATCGATTGAATAAAATTTTAAGGGGGAAGGTTTCTAAGCTTACATGTCAAGGAAGAGGCGAGTTTAAGAGGAGGAGAACCGCAAAGGCCTCAATACCATCTTCATGGAAGGTAACGCGTCGAACTTAAAGACGTAATAAACAAAAGTGCTTCTTGGGAGACAACCCATGTTTAAATTGCTTTAGTTTTTCAATTCCTAGTGTATAATTCTAAGTTAGTGTCAAGTTTTAGTGTCTACTTTTAAAAAAAATGAGAAAGGTAGTGTGTTAATGGTGCAGGGATTGAGTTTGGGGTGCTAGGAAACGAAAAAGGAACACATGAAAATTCAGCGCGAAGTCCGGTATACCGCCCCAGAACCCCGGTATACCGCAAGAAGAAAACCCGTGCCACGGGTTACTAACGCGGGTTTTATACCGAGAAGAGAAAAAGTGTCGATACGCGGTCCGGTATACCGGGCCATACCTCCGGTATACCGCAGGTGGAAAAAACCCGTACCACGGGTTGAATGCCGCGGGTTTTTTGACGGAGACGAGAAATTGAACAGTGGCAAAAACCCATGCCACGGGGTATATACCACGGGGTCTTTGCCGAGACGAAAAAATGAAGCACTGATGGGTCCGGTATACCGGAGGTTATGCCCGGTATACGCAGCTATGTCGGTTTGAAGAGTTTGTGCCTTATAACCTTCTTACTTCATCAAGAAGTAACCCTAACCTCTTCAAAAAACGAATTTTACAGATCCTAACCCTTATATACCTGCACAAAAACCACTACAACACCAAATAACATCAAATCCTTCCTCCTATTTCATTCTAAACACACATCTAACACCACGATCCTTCAAGAAAATCAAGAAATCTTCTCCTTCAACCATAAGCCTCTTTATCAAAGCTTCAATCCTATTCATTAAACCTTCCCCAAGCCATTACATATCGATTACCCATCTCATATAACACCATAATCCTTCATTACAAATCCTCAAAACATCAAATTTCAAAACTCTTCTCTAGTTTTTGATTATTTGAAGTTTTGAGTTTGGGGTTCATTGAGATGATGAAGATTGGGAGGTCAAGAATACCATGAAGAGGAAGAAGAAGTTGAAGAACCTTGTATTACTTTTGGTGTTGAAAGATGTAGTTGAAAGAGTGGAAATTTTGGAGGATAATCATGAAGAGGTGTTGAAACCCATAGGAAAAGTCACAAAAGAGTTGGAGCTTATGCAAATCATATTACGTGGAGTGAGCAGTGTTCAACATGCCACCTACGCAACACAAGGAGCTCAACCTACACGCAACCATGCAAACCAGCTTCGTGGTGGTTCAGATACGTTTTCCTATCCCTTTCTTACTTGTTTTATTTGTTTATTTTCTTTATTGAGTCTTTTCGAGTCGTGGGGACACGACTCATTTTTGAGTTTGGGGTGGGGTTCATTGCATCATCCCAATTTTATGTGTTTTACTGGGTTTTTTTTAAAATTAATCTAAGGGTTGTGTTGACTGTAGAGTGTTTTAAAGTCCCCCATCAAGCATGATTTTTATGAATTAATGATAAAAAAATAGTTGACTTTAGGAGTTAGTGTAAACTGTACTTTGATTGCATGAAAATATGAGATAATTGATAGGAAGAATTAATGAACAATGAAAAAGAAGTAAACTTGTACTTAAGGATAATGGGTGGTTTGTAGAACGTGAGATCTAAATGAGTAGAGAACCCACTTATGTATGAACTAGAGGCAAGTTGTGTAGATAGGAAGATGATAGAGGCAGTTATTTGCTAGCCCCTTGAATCCTTTTTGGCCTTCTATCCCTGAATTAATTATATCCTTCTTAGCCAAATTTTTAGCCTTTAAGCCTTTCTTTTGTCGCCACATTATAAGCCAATATCCCTTTAGATTGTTAGGCATGACCATATGACCCGCACTTGAATCATGATTTTGAGACTTCCTGTCTTGAGCTTGAGTTTGGGGTGGTGGGTCCACTATATGGGAATTTACATTGGGTTGGGATTTTTTAGCTTATCAATTGTGCTTTGTGCTATATATGATGATGATTCACAGGTTTATTATATTGTAACCCTTTGCTGGGGTAATAGTGAATGGAAAAGAAGCTACGAGCTCAAGTTATGAAAAGGCATAACTATGAAAAATAGCATGATATCTCAGCATTAAAAAGAGAATCATAGCTATGCAAAAGAAAAAGAAAAAAATGAATGATTTAAAAAGAAAATATATTCGGACCGGCAAAGTGGAAATTTTTAAGTGAATCATCCTTAGTGCTTATTGGGTTAATTTGGGGACTCTACATTAGCGCCAAATGGGTTGAGTGAGAACATTATTCGAGTGTAAACTCAAGCTCTTGGACAGTTTGTTGATGGTAAGTGAGGAGAGAGCCAAAAGCTCACTTCAAATTTACCAAATATACATACCATACCGTCCTTCAGCCTACGCTAAAACCGTAAAGACCTCGTGATTCCTAGATACGCAGTGAGTTAATAGGGAATATGCTAAGTGGAGCGTTCAAATCAAGTAAAGATCGAGAAACACCCTATAGCCACCATCTTGAGATAAGTAATAAGCGTGACCATCTAGCATTGTGAAATTAATTTTGGATTGATATTATTTTGTGTTTGATTTTGCATGATAAGTGTAGGTGTATATTAATTCCTAGATTAGACTATATGAAATTTATTTTAAGTTGTGCTTTGGGATTATTTTCTAGATTCTACCTTCTGCGTTCACCTAAAAGTTCCTTGTTTTTATTTTACTTTGTCGGGACGACAAAGGTTTGAGTTTGGGGTCTTGATGTCTCCCTATTTGTTCTAATTATTAGCCCTTTGGAGACATCCTTTTAGGTGAATAAATGACTTATTTGATTGACTTTTAGGCTTAATTGATCATATTGCACTTTCTCCCCTTGGAAATTAACTATTTGCAGAATCTGAGCTTTTGTGCGTAAATTTGACTATTTTTAATGCAAAGTTAATAGGTTCTTGAATTTCGTGAAAGACCAATCCAAGGAGAAGAAGTGAGAATAAAGTCTTAGTGTGTTTTAGAGTGTTAGGAAATGATTTTTAGTCGAGTTTCTATTTTTAGAGTGCACTTTCCTATTTCATTTTCTTGATTTATTGATTTATTCTTTTTAAGCATATGCGGTTTAATTATTTATTTAATGTGAAGCTTTAAAAGATATATGGTAATTACTTAGAGACCAAGTCAAGATAAATAAGTAAAGGAAAGAAGATTTACATGGAAATAAGAAGATTTAGGAAAGATATATGCAAAGAAGGAAAAGATAAAGCTGTCTTATGAATCTGAAATTCCAGCCACGTTTTAAATATCAGTCCATAACTTACGATTGGCTAGGAATCTGGACGAGTGGTCTGCACCAATAGAAAGATCTTTCCAAGACAAGCAGTTTCATATATTGGAACTCCTCAAACGGATAAGTATTGAAAAAGATATGACCAAATCAAATCAGCAGCAGAATCTTACCTTTCCTAGAATTTAGGGCTACGAATTTAAGAGTTCTTAACTTGTCTTCCACTCCAAGTAATTCGACCTAGGGCTTTCTAACACCTATAAATACACCCCTTAGACCTCATAATTCAGTACCTCTCAATTATTCTTCAATATATACATCTTTAGAGAAAGGGTCAGAACCACCTCTCATATTTTACACAATTCATAACATCCTTAGAGAGAGAGTCAACCACTTCAGAGCAAGAAGGCAAAGGAGAAGCTAGTGCTGGAGGATTCTGTTCTTCCATCAACAGACATCTAAACCTTAGGTTATATATTTCTTTTCTGTAAATAAATATGATGTCTTTCTATTAAGTTTAAGTCTTTAAATTTACCATGAGCTAAACTTTTATATACTTGAGAATCTCAATAAAAAGATGAACCTTAATTCATTATTTCTATGTTTTGAATTTGGGATTGTTTAGATTTAAATTGAATTAGGTCTTAGATATTGGATATTACTTTGTTCTTAATCACTATTTCTTTTCGGTACAACTAGAAATAGATTTTAGTATTTGGGCTATTCACTTTAGTGGCGAAGTGATCATCCGACAGGGGGGTTTGAATACAGATCTAGGTAATACCCGTGTAATGTCCGTTATTGACCGACAGGCTTAACTAGTTACATAGCCAAAGAGGTAACATATCATCCGAAGAGGCATATTCGACCATACAGGTGTTTATGATACTTTAGGATAGCTCCTAGGTCCACCCGACAGGGGGCTAGGAGATATTAGAGTCCCGACTAGTATACTAATACCAATTCTACCCTTAAACATAGCATAGATTATATTGATTAGGTAGATTCCTTGCGAGACTCAAGTATATCTCATCTCTGAAGTTAGTCCTTTTACTTTATTATTTCTTTTCTGTTAATTTATTTTATTGCATATTTAGTTTAAGAAAACCAAACAAAAATCTATTATTTACTTTTCTGTTAAACAATTATTCTTGCTATCTGATTAATACTGGAGTTGAACCTAATCCGTCCCTGAGAACGAACTCGATTTATCGAATATTACTTGGACAACCGTACACTTGCGGTATTGTGGTCCCTTTATTTTTGCACTTAATTTTATAACACACCAGGACCCACCAAGTTTTTGGCGCCGCTGCCGGGGACGGTAGCGTGAGACCCCGGTGTTAATCTTTAGTAGTTTTAATTGTTTATTTATTTTTTTCAGTTTTACGCTTGGATTTTGTTTTTGTTGTACAGATTTTTATTCAGGTAATGATCAAGAGGTTTTATTGAAGATGTATAGAGGACATTACCCGGATCCCGATCCATATAACTATTGGGAAGACTCTTCGGGGCAACAACAAAGGGGTAGTAACTTCTACCAACAATCTTATCAATACCCGCAAGAGCAGGATTGGAACAATCAATGGATCGGGAATAATCAACAACAATCGCCTTATCACTATCAACAAGAACAAACATGGAACCAGTAGTGGGTTGAGAATTATCAACAACACTCATCATATCACTATCAGCAAGAGCAAGGATGGAACAACCAATGGGTTGGAAACACTCAACACTCTCCACCTCATCACTATCATCAAGAAATCAACAATGAGATAAGTTCTAAACTCAAGTGCCTAGTAGAGGAAACCAACGCCACCCATGCACGCATACAACGGATGGTAGAAGAATGGGGTAGTATGTCTTATGAAGATTTCACTCCCTCGAAGGATGGAAGAGATCAACCGGGAAGAATTAGTTGAGGAGGAGGTGCTGAAGGAAGATATTAGTGATAGTGATATGACCATCATGCCGGTTATAAATGAAGACCACCATGTGGTTGACAATCCTATTAGCATGGTGGAAGAAAAAGTAGCAACGAAAATCCTAGAAATTGAAACTGAGGTTGCTATTCCTATGGTGCGTGCACATGATCAAGATACTGAACGCAAACAAGAAAAAGAGGTGATCGAGATTAAGATTCCACATCAAGAATATGATGAGGTAATAGTGGAAGATTGGGTTGAAGACGAAGACGAATGTGAAGTGGTTGAGGTATCCACCGAAGAATTCAAAATTCACAATACAATAGAAGTTGAACCTCCACCACAAAAAGTTCACCAATCACTATCTCCACCACAAATCATTATTAGAGATAAAAAATCGGAATCACCTCTATTACTACAAATGATCAATAGGTGCTACGCAAGAAAGGTGCTACACCACGAGAGTAAAGCAGCAAGGAGAAGCACCTACCCACCACACTTTAAAGAGGAACGCGAGATTGAAGAGAATAAAAATGAGCTTCTACCGTTGAGGACGGTTATCTACTATCGTGTGGTGAAGAATAAGTTTCGTCGTGAAAGTAAGAAGGCGAAACGGAGATACTACCCTCCCCCTTTCAGAGATCGATTGAATAAAATTTTAAGGGGGAAGGTTTCTAAGCTTACATGTCAAGGAAGAGGCGAGTTTAAGAGGAGGAGAACCGCAAAGGCCTCAATACCATCTTCATGGAAGGTAACGCGTCGAACTTAAAGACGTAATAAACAAAAGTGCTTCTTGGGAGACAACCCATGTTTAAATTGCTTTAGTTTTTCAATTCCTAGTGTATAATTCTAAGTTAGTGTCAAGTTTTAGTGTCTACTTTTAAAAAAAATGAGAAAGGTAGTGTGTTAATGGTGCAGGGATTGAGTTTGGGGTGCTAGGAAACGAAAAAGGAACACATGAAAATTCAGCGCGAAGTCCGGTATACCGCCCCAGAACCCCGGTATACCGCAAGAAGAAAACCCGTGCCACGGGTTACTAACGCGGGTTTTATACCGAGAAGAGAAAAAGTGTCGATACGCGGTCCGGTATACCGGGCCATACCTCCGGTATACCGCAGGTGGAAAAAACCCGTACCACGGGTTGAATGCCGCGGGTTTTTTGACGGAGACGAGAAATTGAACAGTGGCAAAAACCCATGCCACGGGGTATATACCACGGGGTCTTTGCCGAGACGAA
Organism: Nemophila menziesii; assembly: GCA_029959085.1. NCBI lineage: Eukaryota > Viridiplantae > Streptophyta > Magnoliopsida > Boraginales > Hydrophyllaceae > Nemophila > Nemophila menziesii. The sequence continues at coordinate 2,266,761 of JARWIR010000054.1, read as the reverse complement.
AAAATGAAGCACTGATGGGTCCGGTATACCGGAGGTTATGCCCGGTATACGCAGCTATGTCGGTTTGAAGAGTTTGTGCCTTATAACCTTCTTACTTCATCAAGAAGTAACCCTAACCTCTTCAAAAAACGAATTTTACAGATCCTAACCCTTATATACCTGCACAAAAACCACTACAACACCAAATAACATCAAATCCTTCCTCCTATTTCATTCTAAACACACATCTAACACCACGATCCTTCAAGAAAATCAAGAAATCTTCTCCTTCAACCATAAGCCTCTTTATCAAAGCTTCAATCCTATTCATTAAACCTTCCCCAAGCCATTACATATCGATTACCCATCTCATATAACACCATAATCCTTCATTACAAATCCTCAAAACATCAAATTTCAAAACTCTTCTCTAGTTTTTGATTATTTGAAGTTTTGAGTTTGGGGTTCATTGAGATGATGAAGATTGGGAGGTCAAGAATACCATGAAGAGGAAGAAGAAGTTGAAGAACCTTGTATTACTTTTGGTGTTGAAAGATGTAGTTGAAAGAGTGGAAATTTTGGAGGATAATCATGAAGAGGTGTTGAAACCCATAGGAAAAGTCACAAAAGAGTTGGAGCTTATGCAAATCATATTACGTGGAGTGAGCAATGTTCAACATGCCACCTACGCAACACAAGGAGCTCAACCTACACGCAACCATGCAAACCAGCTTCGTGGTGGTTCAGATACGTTTTCCTATCCCTTTCTTACTTGTTTTATTTGTTTATTTTCTTTATTGAGTCTTTTCGAGTCGTGGGGACACGACTCATTTTTGAGTTTGGGGTGGGGTTCATTGCATCATCCCAATTTTATGTGTTTTACTGGGTTTTTTTTAAAATTAATCTAAGGGTTGTGTTGACTGTAGAGTGTTTTAAATGCCCCCATCAAGCATGATTTTTATGAATTAATGATAAAAAATAGTTGACTTTAGGAGTTAGTGTAAACTGTACTTTGATTGCATGAAAATATGAGATAATTGATAGGAAGAATTAATGAACAATGAAAAAGAAGTAAACTTGTACTTAAGGATAATGGGTGGTTTGTAGAACGTGAGATCTAAATGAGTAGAGAACCCACTTATGTATGAACTAGAGGCAAGTTGTGTAGATAGGAAGATGATAGAGGCAGTTATTTGCTAGCCCCTTGAATCCTTTTTGGCCTTCTATCCCTGAATTAATTATATCCTTCTTAGCCAAATTTTTAGCCTTTAAGCCTTTCTTTTGTCGCCACATTATAAGCCAATATCCCTTTAGATTGTTAGGCATGACCATATGACCCGCACTTGAATCATGATTTTGAGACTTCCTGTCTTGAGCTTGAGTTTGGGGTGGTGGGTCCACTATATGGGAATTTACATTGGGTTGGGATTTTTGAGCTTATCAACTGTGCTTTGTGCTATATATGATGATGATTCACAGGTTTATTATATTGTAACCCTTTGCTGGGGTAATAGTGAATGGAAAAGAAGCTACGAGCTCAAGTTATGAAAAGGCATAACTATGAAAAATAGCATGATATCTCAGCATTAAAAAGAGAATCATAGCTATGCAAAAGAAAAAGAAAAAAATGAATGATTTAAAAAGAAAATATATTCGGACCGGCAAAGTGGAAATTTTTAAGTGAATCATCCTTAGTGCTTATTGGGTTAATTTGGGGACTCTACATTAGCGCCAAATGGGTTGAGTGAGAACATTATTCGAGTGTAAACTCAAGCTCTTGGACAGTTTGTTGATGGTAAGTGAGGAGAGAGCCAAAAGCTCACTTCAAATTTACCAAATATACATACCATACCGTCCTTCAGCCTACGCTAAAACCGTAAAGACCTCGTGATTCCTAGATACGCAGTGAGTTAATAGGGAATATGCTAAGTGGAGCGTTCAAATCAAGTAAAGATCGAGAAACACCCTATAGCCACCATCTTGAGATAAGTAATAAGCGTGACCATCTAGCATTGTGAAATTAATTTTGGATTGATATTATTTTGTGTTTGATTTTGCATGATAAGTGTAGGTGTATATTAATTCCTAGATTAGACTATATGAAATTTATTTTAAGTTGTGCTTTGGGATTATTTTCTAGATTCTACCTTCTGCGTTCACCTAAAAGTTCCTTGTTTTTATTTTACTTTGTCGGGACGACAAAGGTTTGAGTTTGGGGTCTTGATGTCTCCCTATTTGTTCTAATTATTAGCCCTTTGGAGACATCCTTTTAGGTGAATAAATGACTTATTTGATTGACTTTTAGGCTTAATTGATCATATTGCACTTTCTCCCCTTGGAAAATAACTATTTGCAGAATCTGAGCTTTTGTGCGTAAATTTGACTATTTTTAATGCAAAGTTAATAGGTTCTTGAATTTCGTGAAAGACCAATCCAAGGAGAAGAAGTGAGAATAAAGTCTTAGTGTGTTTTAGAGTGTTAGGAAATGATTTTTAGTCGAGTTTCTATTTTTAGAGTGCACTTTCCTATTTCATTTTCTTGATTTATTGATTTATTCTTTTTAAGCATATGCGGTTTAATTATTTATTTAATGTGAAGCTTTAAAAGATATATGGTAATTACTTAGAGACCAAGTCAAGATAAATAAGTAAAGGAAAGAAGATTTACATGGAAATAAGAAGATTTAGGAAAGATATATGCAAAGAAGGAAAAGATAAAGCTGTCTTATGAATCTGAAATTCCAGCCACGTTTTAAATATCAGTCCATAACTTACGATTGGCTAGGAATCTGGACGAGTGGTCTGCACCAATAGAAAGATCTTTCCAAGACAAGCAGTTTCATATATTGGAACTCCTCAAACGGATAAGTATTAAAAAAGATATGACCAAATCAAATCAGCAGCAGAATCTTACCTTTCCTAGAATTTAGGGCTACGAATTTAAGAGTTCTTAACTTGTCTTCCACTCCAAGTAATTCGACCTAGGGCTTTCTAACACCTATAAATACACCCCTTAGACCTCATAATTCAGTACCTCTCAATTATTCTTCAATATATACATCTTTAGAGAGATAGTCAGAACCACCTCTCATATTTTACACAATTCATAACATCCTTAGAGAGAGAGTCAACCACTTCAGAGCAAGAAGGCAAAGGAGAAGCTAGTGCTGGAGGATTCTGTTCTTCCATCAACAGTCATCTAAACCTTAGGTTATATATTTCTTTTCTGTAATTAAATATGATGTCTTTCTATAGTTTCAGTCTTTAAATTTACCATGAGCTAAACTTTTATATACTTGAAAATCGCAATAAAAAGATGAACCTTAATTAATTATTTCTATGTTTTGAATTTGGGATTGTTTAGATTTAAATTGAATTAGGTCTTAGATATTGGATATTACTTTGTTCTTAATCACTATTTATTTTCGGTACAACTAGAAATAGATTTTAGTATTTGGGCTATTCACTTTAGTGGCGAAGTGATCATCCGACAAGGGGGGTTTGAATACAGATCTAGGTAATACCCGTGTAATGTCCGTTATTGACCGACAGGCTTAACTAGTTACATAGCCAAAGAGGTAAAATCATATCATCCGAAGAGGCATATTCGATCATACAGGTGTTTATGATACTTTAGGATAGCTCCTAGGTCCACCCGACAGGGGGCTAGGAGATATTAGAGTCCCGACTAGTATACTAATACCAATTCTACCCTTAAACATAGCATAGATTATATTGATTAGGTAGATTCCTTGCGAGACTCAAGTATATCTCATCTCTGAAGTTAGTCCTTTTACTTTATTATTTCTTTTTCTGTTAATTTATTTTATTGCATATTTAGTTTAAGAAAACCAAACAAAAATCTATTATTTACTTTTCTGTTAAACAATTATTCTTGCTATCTGATTAATACTGGAGTTGAACCTAATCCGTCCCTGAGAACGAACTCGATTTATCGAATATTACTTGGACAACCGTACACTTGCGGTATTGTGGTCCCTTTATTTTTGCACTTAATTTTATAACACACCAGGACCCACCAAGTTTTTGGCGCCGCTGCCGGGGACGGTAGCGTGAGACCCCGGTGTTAATCTTTAGTAGTTTTAATTGTTTATTTATTTTTTTCAGTTTTACGCTTGGTTTTTGTTTTTGTTGTACAGATTTTTATTCAGGTAATAATCAAGAGGTTTTATTCCAACAATCTTATCAATACCCGCAAGAGCAGGATTGGAACAATCAATGGATCGGGAATAATCAACAACAATCGCCTTATCACTATCAACAAGAACAAACATGGAACCAGCAGTGGGTTGAGAATAATCAACAACACTCATCATATCACTATCAGCAAGAGCAAGGATGGAACAACCAATGGGTTGGAAACACTCAACACTCTCCACCTCATCACTATCATCAAGAAATCAACAATGAGATAAGTTCTAAACTCAAGTGCCTAGTAGAGGAAACCAACGCCACCCATGCACGCATACAACGGATGGTAGTAGAATGGGGTAGTATGTCTTATGAAGATTCCACTCCCTCGAAGGATGGAAGAGATCAACCGGAAGAATTAGTTGAGGAGGAGGTGCTGAAGGAAGATATTAGTGATAGTGATATGACCATCATGCCGGTTATAAATGAAGACCACCATGTCGTTGACAATCCTATTATCATGGTGGAAGAAGGAGTAGCAACGAAAATCCTAGAAATTGAAACTGAGGTTGTTATTCCTATGGTGCGTGCACATGATCAAGATACTGAACGCAAACAAGAAAAAGAGGTGATCGAGATTAAGATTCCACATCAAGAATATGATGAGGTAATAGTGGAAGATTGGGTTGAAGACGAAGACGAATGTGAAGTGGTTGAGGTATCCACCGAAGAATTCAAAATTCACAATACAATAGAAGTTGAACCTCCACCACAAAAAGTTCACCAATCACTATCTCCACCACAAATCATTATTAGAGATAAAAAATCGGGATCACCTCTATTACTACAAATGATCAATAGGTGCTACGCAAGAAAGGTGCTACACCGCGAGAGTAAAGCAGCAAGGAGAAGCACCTACCCACCACACTTTAAAGAGGAACGCGAGATTGAAGAGAATAAAAATGAGCTTCGACCGTTGTGGACGGTTATCTACTATCGTGTAGTGAAGAATAAGTTTTGTCGTGAAAGTAAGAAGGCGAAACGCAGATACTACCCTCCCCCTTTCAGAGATCGATTGAATAAAATTTTAAGGGGGAAGGTTTCTAAGCTTACATGTCAAGGAAGAGGCGAGTTTAAGAGGAGGAGAACCGCAAAGGCCTCAATACCATCTTCATGGAAGGTAACGCGTCGAACTTAAAGACGTAATAAACAAAAGTGCTTCTTGGGAGACAACCCATGTTTAAATTGCTTTAGTTTTTCAATTCCTAGTGTATAATTCTAAGTTAGTGTCAAGTTTTAGTGTCTACTTTTTAAAAAAATGAGAAAGGTAGTGTGTTAATGGTGCAGGGATTGAGTTTGGGGTGCTAGGAAACGAAAAAGGAACACATGAAAATTCAGCGCGAAGTCCGGTAAACCGCCCCAGAACCCCGGTATACCGCAGGAAGAAAACCCGTGCCACGGGTTACTAACGCGGGTTTTATACCGAGATGAGAAAAAGTGTCGATACGCGGTCCGGTATACCGGGCCATACCTCTGGTATACCGCAGGTGGAAAAAACCCGTACCACGGGTTGAATGCCGCGGGTTTTTTGACGGAGACGAGAAATTGAACAGTGGCAAAAACCCATGCCACGGGGTATATACCACGGGGTCTTTGCCGAGACGAAAAAATGAAGCACTGATGGGTCCGGTATACCGGAGGTTATGCCCTTTATACCGCAGCTATGTCGGTTTGAAGAGTTTGTGCCTTATAAACTTCTTACTTCATCAAGAAGTAACCCTAACCTCTTCAAAAAATGAATTTTCCAGATCCTAACCCTTATATACCTGCACAAAAACCACTACAACACCAAATAACATCAAATCCTTCCTCCTATTTCATTCTAAACACACATCTAACACCACGATCCTTCAAGAAAATCAAGAAATCTTCTCCTTCAACCGTAAGCCTCTTTATCAAAGCTTCAATCCTATTCATTAAACCTTCCCCAAGCCATTACATATCGATTACCCATCTCATATAACACCATAATCCTTCATTACAAATCCTCAAAACATCAAATTTCAAAACTCTTCTCTAGTTTTTGATTATTTGAAGTTTTGAGTTTGGGGTTCATTGAGATGATGAAGATTGGGAGGTCAAGAATACCATGAAGAGGAAGAAGAAGTTGAAGAACCTTGTATTACTTTTGGTGTTGAAAGATGTAGTTGAAAGAGTGGAAATTTTGGAGGATAATCATGAAGAGGTGTTGAAACCCATAGGAAAAGTCACAAAAGAGTTGGAGCTTATGCAAATCATATTACGTGGAGTGAGCAATGTTCAACATGCCACCTACGCAACACAAGGAGCTCAACCTACACGCAACCATGGAAACCAGCTTCGTGGTGGTTCAGATACGTTTTCCTATCCCTTTCTTACTTGTTTTATTTGTTTATTTGCTTTATTGAGTCTTTTTCGAGTCGTGGGGACACGACTCATTTTTGAGTTTGGGGTGGGGTTCATTTCATCATCCCAATTTTATGTGTTTTACTGGGTTTTTTTTAAAAATTAATCTAAGGGTTGTGTTGACTGTAGAGTGTTTTAAATGCCCCCATCAAGCATGATTTTTATGAATTAATGATAAAAAATAGTTGACTTTAGGAGTTAGTGTAAACTGTACTTTGATTGCATGAAAATATGAGATAATTGATAGGAAGAATTAATGAACAATGCAAAAGAAGTAAACTTGTACTTAAGGATAATGGGTGGTTTGTAGAACGTGAGATCTAAATGAGTAGAGAACCCACTTATGTATGAACTAGAGGCAAGTTGTGTAGATAGGAAGATGATAGAGGCAGTTATTTGTTAGCCCCTTGAATCCTTTTTGGCCTTCTATCCCTGAATTAATTATATCCTTCTTAGCCAAATTTTTAGCCTTTAAGCCTTTCTTTTGTCGCCACATTATAAGCCAATATCCCTTTAGATTGTTAGGCATGACCATATGACCCGCACTTGAATCATGATTTTGAGACTTCCTGTCTTGAGCTTGAGTTTGGGGTGGTGGGTCCACTATATGGGAATTTACATTGGGTTGGGATTTTTGAGCTTATCAATTGTGCTTTGTGCTATATATGATGATGATTCACAGGTTTATTATATTGTAACCCTTTGCTGGGGTAATAGTGAATGGAAAAGAAGCTACGAGCTCAAGTTATGAAAAGGCATAACTATGAAAAATAGCATGATATCTCAGCATTAAAAAGAGAATCATAGCTATGCAAAAGAAAAAGAAAAAAATGAATGATTTAAAAAGAAAATATATTCGGACCGGCAAAGTGGAAATTTTTAAGTGAATCATCCTTAGTGCTTATTGGGTTAATTTGGGGACGCTACATTAGCGCGTCAAATGGGTTGAGTGAGAACATTATTCGAGTTTAAACTCAAGCTCTTGGACAGTTTGTTGATGGTAAGTGAGGAGAGAGCCAAATGCTCACTTCAAATTTACCAAATATACATACCATACCGTCCTTCAGCCTACGCTAAAACCGTAAAGACCTCGTGATTCCTAGATACGCAGTGAGTTAATAGGGAATATGCTAAGTGGAGCGTTCAAAGCAAGTAAAGATCGGGAAACACCCTATAGCCACCATCTTGAGATAAGTAATAAGCGTGACCTTCTAGCATTGTGAAATTAATTTTGGATTGATATTATTTTGTGTTTGATTTTGCATGATAAGTGTAGGTGTATATTAATTCCTAGATTAGACTATATGAAATTTATTTTAAGTTGTGCTTTGGGATTATTTTCTAGATTCTACCTTCTGCGTTCACCTAAAAGATCCTTGTTTTTATTTTACTTTGTCGGGACGACAAAGGTTTGAGTTTGGGGTCTTGATGTCTCCCTATTTGTTCTAATTATTATCCCTTTGGAGACATCCTTTTAGGTGAATAAATGACTTATTTGATAGACTTTTAGGCTTAATTGATCATATTGCACTTCCTCCCCTTAGAAATTAACTATTTGCAGAATCTGAGCTTTTGTGCGTAAATTTGACTATTTTTAATGCAAAGTTAATAGGTTCTTGAATTTCATGAAAGACCAATCCACGGAGAAGAAGTGAGAATAAAGTCTTAGTGTGTTTTAGAGTGTTAGGAAATGATTTTAGTCGAGTTTCTATTTTTAGAGTGCACTTTCCTATTTCATTTTCTTGATTTATTGATTTATTCTTTTTAAGCATATGCGGTTTAATTATTTATTTAATATGAAGCTTTAAAAGATATATGGTAATTACTTAGAGACCAAGTCAAGATAAATAAGTAAAGGAAAGAAGATTTACATGAAAATAAGAAGATTTAGGAAAGATATATGCAAAGAAGGAAAAGATAAAGCTGCCTTATGAATCTGAAATTCCAGCCACGTTTTAAAGATCAGTCCATAACTTACGATTGGCTAGGAATCTGGACGAGTGGTCTGCACCAATAGAAAGTTCTTTCCAAGACAAGCAGATTCATATATTGGAACTCCTCAAACGGATAAGTATTGAAAAAAATATGACCAAATCAAATCAGCAGCAGAATCTTACCTTTCCTAGAATTTACGGCTACGAATTTAAGAGTTCTTAACTTGTCTTCCACTCCAAGTAATTCGACCTAGGGCTTTCTAACACCTATAAATACACCCCTTAGACCTCATAATTCAGTACCTCTCAATTATTCTTCAATATATACATCTTTAGAGAGATAGTCAGAACCACCTCTCATATTTTACACAATTCATGACATCCTTAGAGAGAGAGTCAACCACTTCAGAGCAAGAAGGAAAAGGAGAAGCTAGTGCTGGAGGATTCTGTTCTTCCATCAACAGTCATCTAAACCTTAGGTTATATATTTCTTTTCTGTAATTAAATATGATGTCTTTCTATAGTTTCAGTCTTTAAATTTACCATGAGCTAAACTTTTATATACTTGAAAATCGCAATAAAAAGATGAACCTTAATTAATTATTTCTATGTTTTGAATTTGGGATTGTTTAGATTTAAATTGAATTAGGTCTTAGATATTGGATATTAATTTGTTCTTAATCACTATTTCTTTTCGGTACAACTAGAAATAGATTTTAGTATTTGGGCTATTCACTTTAGTGGCGAAGTGATCATCCGACAAGGGGGGTTTGAATACAGATCTAGGTAATACCTGTGTAATGTCCGTTATTGACCGACAGGCTTAACTAGTTACATAGCCAAAGAGGTAAAATCATATCATCCGAAGAGGCATATTCGACCATACAAGTGTTTATGATACTTTAGGATAGCTCCTAGGTCCACCCGACAGGGGGCTAGGAGATATTAAAGTCCCGACTAGTATACTAATACCAATTCTATCCTTAAACATAGCATAGATTATAGTGATTAGGTAGATTCCTTGCGAGACTCAACTATATCTCATCTCTGAAGTTAGTCCTTGTACTTTATTATTTATTTTCTATTAATTTATTTTATAGCATATTTAGTTTAAGAAAACCAAACAAAATCTATTATTTACTTTTCTGTTAAACAATTATTCTTGCTATCTGATTAATACTGGAGTTGAACCTAATCCGTCCCTGAGAACGAACTCGATTTATCGAATATTACTTGGACAACCGTACACTTGCGGTATTGTGGTTCCTTTATTTTTGCACTTAATTTTATAACACACCAGGACCCACCACACCGCTCTACCCGTAGACCAGATCTAGGAGCTGCGGCACCGTTAAGGGGGCTAAAAGGAGCCTCGTACATAGGTAGGAAGGTAGAACGATGGGCCTCACTTCTGACGGTGACAATCGATGGATTAGCAGCGGGATTAAAGGTATCATAATAGTCACGGTGGCTGGAGGGTTTTGGTCAGACAAAGGTGAACACGGGCACTGGAGATTACACCACACCAATAGGAGAACAAGTATTTACATCGTGACAACTTCTCTATGGAGGTCGGAGGAGCACCGGATCTCTCTCATCTGCTACAGCGGCGAAGAGCATAGTCACAGCGGAATTATGGGAAAGGATTTCTTCACTGAAATTTACAGATGTAAGGATTTATTAGGTTTACAGGATGAAGTTAGTAGAACTACGAGAAGACGGAGGCTAATAGACTCAGTTCTTCACTGTATGGCTGAGTGTCTGAGGGTTTTAGGAAGAAGGAGAGGAAATTTTGATGGTGATTTAGGGAGTAGTAGGAACATCGGCAATACGGGAAGCCTTCGGATAAGGGTCTATAGTGGGTTTTGTGTTTTGGAAGAAACTAGAAAGGAAGCAAAGGAGTCAAGCTAGCACGCATGCATTACTTTCACCTCGTTCTCTTCAAAGGTGTTAAAGAAAGGGAGAGTTTCAAGACAGATGAACCGGTTCATTTTTCGTAGTGGAGTACACGCGGTGAGAAAGAAAAAAAGAAATAGGATTAATGTAACAGGAACGCTACACCTGGCCCACTATCTCGGTTATTCTTATCTAATCGAGAAGATCACCGATACAAATTCTCCTTTTATACTCTGCAAAAATCTCATTTTTAATTTCTGCATAATCTCTTCACTTTCCAAATATCTCTCTCTCTACACTTTCTGTTTTTTCAGGTTATACAAACAAATGGCGACCTACTCTCGACATGCTTTACCGGTGACATACTTACATCCAGAAGAAGAGGAAGAGCTCGGGGTCATCGAACTTGACATCAAGGTGCGTCGTGTGGAGAATCTTGACCGTGGAAGGGTGTTGATGGTTCGGGTTATGGGTGATGATAAGGTCAATCTCGCTGGTTTTCGACGATGGGTGTTTGATCGGTGGCAAGTTAGAGGTAACGTCTCAGTCTCTGAAATCTATCAGAACTATTTCAAACTTGAGATCGATAACCCCAAGGAAAGGGATCGATTGTGGAATCTACGTTCGGGTATTATGATAGGACAACACGCTGGCTTTACTAAGGGTGATGGTAGTTTCAACGGAACTTTTACACCCTCCAACTACTCCGCTGCATGGATTCAAGTTGGGGGTTTGGCACATATCCAGAATACAATTGGAACGATTAAAAATATTTCTCGCACATTCACAGACTTGGAGGAGATAGATTTTCCAGAGGATGACACAGCGGTGGTGCCGGTTCTCAGATTTTGTGCTAGTTTTAGAGTGGTTGACCCACTTCCCCCTGGTAAGTTCTTGAGACAGCAAGATGGTATTGGTTGGGTTACCTTTAAATATGAAAATATTGGTCTTTTCTGTTTCGCTTGTGGCAAGCTTGGTCACAAACGAGAAAATTGTGATGAGCCAGCAGTTAGGGAAGGGCTTTCAGCGCCCAAACTTCGTTTGATCACTTGGAGCCCGGAAAATATCATCAAGGACACGCTAGAGAATCCTTTGTATGGTGTAAGGAAAAGAGTTGGTGAGTCATTTTTATCACATGCTAGTTATTTCAACTGGGATAGAGATGATGAGGGGTCACATCCTAATCCAGCTGAGGGACAAGATAGGGAGATCCGCTCCAAACATGGTAATGATAGAAGGAGAACTGCTAGAAACGAAACGATGGGTGATAGTTCTGATACTAGGGGTGATATTGATATGGGTGGAGAACAAGCTGGAAGACAACATATTAGGCTTGAAGATGTTATCTTGGAAGCAAAGAGACAAGGCAAGTTTGTACAACGGGCAGTGAGAACGGTGTTTATCAGTGACGATGACAACGATAAATCAAGGACAACTGGAGATACTGCAGGTAGGGATAAATTAGTTCACTCTCCTAAGAAAACAGTTCCGTCTGATAGCACTAGTGACACTACTGATTCTGATAAGACAAGTACTGCTCGGTTCAAAGGTTTATCTAATGCTAATGCGAAGAAAAGAAGGAATGAATATATGAGGTTCCACTCCGTTGCGAACAAAAGGCAAAAAACTCAGACTAGTGTATACAGTGTGGAAGGTAATAAACTTAGGAAACTTAGCTTGGAGGAACGAATTGCTCTACAAGATGTCGACTCGGAAGGTGATCTTGGAAAACTACTTGAAAACGATATTGCTAAAGACAAGCAGGAGCAACGTCAGTTTGTTGAGTGGTATAGTTGATGTTGCTGGTGTGGAGATGATAGAGAATACAGGTGGTACTAATGAGGTTGCTAATTCTGACCAAGACAAACATAATGAGGAACAGCAGCAAGGCATTGTCTTCGGTGAAGTGGAGCATGGAATGGAACCAAACAGTGAACAAGACAATAAGAGTACTCGTGGAAGGGGAGGTGCTAGAGTTCGTAGTAGGGTTAGACGAGGAGGAAGGGGTCGAAGAGGAGGCAGCCACCCGGAGATGGCTGCGAACCAGAAATGATCTTGTTATTTTGGAACTGTCAAGGCATCAGGGCACCCTTGACAGTTCAAGTTTTGAAAGCCATGGCCGGGGAGTATAAACCAGTTGTGGCTTGTTTTTGTGAGACCATGTTGATGGACTATGATGCTAAAACTTTTGTTAGGAACCTAAATTTTGAGAACTTTTTTGTGGTTAACCCCCAGGGCAGTCTCAATCACTCTGGGGGCTTTTTGATGATGTGGGACTCGAAGGTCTCGATGTGTATTTTGGACTCCTGCCCCTATTATATTACTGTTTAAATTAATGATAGTTTAGATTCGTATGATTATATGTTTGTCCATACTCCTAATACTTACCTTGAACGGCAAGTTTTGTATAACTCTATTACAGATTGGAGATCACGGCACGCAGGTCCTTTTATTTTAATGGGGGACTTCAATGATATCTCCAGCAGCAACCAGAGCCTTAGCACATCCCCGCCAAACCAGCAATACATTCTTAACTTTAATCTTTTTATTTCCAATAATATGTTCACTGAACTTCATAACTATGGTAATTTCTTTACCTAGACTAATAGGCAAGACGAGTTGAACGTGGTCAAATCAAAAATTGACAAAGTTTTCGCTTCCACGGAATGGACTGACAATTTTCCCAATGCTACAGTGTTCATCCCACCAGCGGTTGGATCTGACCACTCCCCTCTCATACTCTTCCCTCATGGTAAAGAGAGAAGACATATGAAATATTTTAGATTTGAAACAAACTGGTACCTCCACCCACAGTGCAACGATATTGTTGATAACGCTTGGAATACCCCAGTGGACAACTCGGCCCTTCAAGTTGTTCTTCAAAAAAGAGAGATCACTTCAAATGCTTTGACCAGATGGGGAAAACTTAATTTCCCTAATAACAAAACCAAGATTAAACAACTGGAACGTCAACTTATTGATATTTCTAATGCCCCTTTTACCCCTCAGCAACAAGGGAGGAAATTTTGATACGTGAACAACTATTACTTTATTGGAAAAGAGAGGAGATTTACTGGTCTGATCGAGCCAGAGATCAATGGATTAAATATGGAGATAAAAATACCAAATACTTTTTCGCCCTCACATCACAAAGAAGAAACTGTAACAGAATAGTAGGAATACAGAACTCTGAGGGGGATTGGGTCCACACGAATAATGAAATTAAACAACAATTTAACACCTTTTATTCTAATTTGTTACATGAACAGGAACCCACAGATCTTAATGATGCCTTACGAGAGATACTCCCAAAAGTAACTGAAGACATGAATGATTTCTTAACCAAGATACCAGATGAGATTGAAATTAAACAAGCTGCTTTTGATATGAGCCCTAACAAAGCTCCAGGCCCTGATGGCCTGAATGGTAAATTTTTTCAGGAATACTGGGACATTATTGGAAATGATTTGGTGAATCTTGTTGTTGACTTCTTTTACTAATTATACTCCACTCACTCTCTTAAATGAAACACTGATTACTTTGATCCCTAAAGGTGACTGTCAGACAGGTGTGGGTGACTACCGTCCTATCTCATGTGTTAACTTTGTTTATAAGGTAATTGCAAGGATACCGGCAAACAGACTACAGGCGATAATCAATGATATCACTTCACCTACCCAAGCGGAATTTATTAAAGGAAGGGCAATTCAAGATATTATCCTGATTGCCCAGGAAGTATCATACTTTATGAAGAGGAAATTGAAAAATAAAGCTAACTTTGCAGCTATTAAACTTGATATGGCTAAAGCATATGATCAGGTACGCTGGGAGTTTCTCCGCTTGCTTCTTGAGAAAACGGGTTTTGCACCTAAATGGGTACAATGGATATGGAATTGCATATCAACGGTCACCTTTTAGATCAACATTAATGGGGAGCGCCAACCTCCCTTCAAACCTGGCCAGGGGATTCGGCAGGGGGACCCTTTATCACCACTGTTATTTGCTTTACTTACTGAATCACTAATTTCTTTACTAGAAACTAAGGTTGAACAGGTATTGATTACTGGTATTCAGATGACATGTAACTGTCCAACTATATCACACCTTCTTTTTCCAGATGATTCGCTGTTTTTTATATCTTTGGATGGGCAGGACCTGCCGGAATACAAGGAATGTAGACTTACTGTCGATGTTCAGGACAGAAAATCAACTACCATAAATCCTCGGTTTGTTTTAGTAATCAAACCCCGGAAGCCTTGAGACAGCAGGTAGTTGCAGCACTGCAGATCAATGAGACTTGAGACCTGGGGAAATAGGCATACCACTGTGCCACAAGAGATCACGAATGGACACTCTGAACTGGATAGTTGAACGAGTTTTCAACAAAGCCCAAGGTTGGATAGCGAAACTCCTTTCGGAAGGCGGCAAAGAGATACTAATCAAAGCGGTTTTACAGGCTATACCTTGCTATGCGATGTCTATTTTTTCTTTTCCTGTTGGTTTTTGCAGGAAAGTTTAATCTATTATTGCTAGGTTCTGGTGGAACTCCTTGGAGAAAAGGAAAATACATTGGCTTGAATGGGAGAAGATGACTGCTGCCAAGGTAGTGGGGGGAATGGGTTTTCGGGACCTGAAGAGGGCGAATAGGGCGCTTCTAGCTGCTCAGGCTTGGAGAATCCTTAGTAACCCTCATATGCTTGTTTCTAGAGTACTGAAAGGCATTTACTTCCCTCACGGGACTTTCTTGGATACTAAGTTAAGACATAATCGGACGTGGTCTTGGGCTAGCTTGATTGAAGGAAGAGATTTGCTTGTTGAGCATGGTCACATTTAGATAGGAAATAGAGAATCAACCAATATCTGGAAACACAAATGGTTACCCTCAGGTATTATTAACGATCGCCCTATTGATACTAATATTGAAACTGTTAACCAATTGATGACAACTCAGAGGAATAATTGGGACTGGACGATAATTGACAATACCATCCCTCTTCTGGTCCATGGAGAGATATCTAGAATCCCTCTCCTGGAGTCGGAGGGTCAGGACACCTTCATTTGGCCTTTTACTAAGTCTGGCACATACACCACTAAAACTGGATACAAGATCTTATCACAAATGGCGATGAGTGGAACTGCGCAGACCTCAATCCAAGCTGAACTGAATAATCCAAAACTGTGGAATCGAGTATGGAAATCAAATGTTCCCAACAAAGTGCGATCTTTTAACTGGAAAGCATGTCGAAACTTGCTACCTACTAAACAGAATCTTTATAAAAGGCGTTGCAGTGACACTAAATATTGTATTTGGTGTGAAAACTTGACTGATACGGTGGTACATATGCTCCTATCTTGTAACTTTGCAAAACAGGTCTAGGCAGGTATTGCGCTGCAAGTAAGGATACCAGAGGATGATCCAGACTCTATTGGAGACTGGTTTTCTAAAACATGCGACTCAATGGATAATACTATTTGGGAGGAAAACATCTTAATTGCAGGTCTTCAAATGACACTTTGGAACATTTGGAAGGCCAAAATGAAAATGCTTCACGAACAAGTTCGTATTCATCCACAACAGATAGTATTTTCAATTCATGCAGGTATGGCGGATCTTTTTGGAACCGGTTGGGACTCCCCACCAGCACCTGCACCACCTATTACCAGGACACCGGCGGTTAACCCTATCAATGATCAAGAACTAAATGATGCCAACTTTGTGTATACCTGTGATTTATCATTTGTTTCTGCTAATGTACCAAGTGGTATCGGAATAGTACAAAGGAATACGCTTACGGGTCAACGTGTTACTTTCTCAAAACCAATCTGGACAGATTCAGCAACGGAAGGGAAAGCTATGGCGGTTCTTGAAGCGTCTCGGCTCAGTATGGGTCACCCAGGATCCAAAACAGTAATCTGTTCAGACAACCTTGATCTTGTTCAAGGACTTAAGTCGTTGCCAGCTGCTTGGTGGAAAGTCCGCCCTTTCGTTACGCGGATCAACAGAATGGTTGGAGAGCATGGAGCGCTTTTCTTCAAACATCTTCCGCGTAGGTGGAATGGGCTGGCTGACCGTGCTGCGCGTTTAGCTAGGCAATCGACACCAGATCATCTGGACCCTACGGAGTTAGGGTTGGCTTTTATGCGTCTAGGGATAGGCTAATTATCTTTTGTATTTTGTTAATTGTACGTTCGACCAAAAAAAAAGTCTTGGTCACATAAGGACTTCCTTTAGTAATTAGGATTGTCACCCTGACGAGGGATTCAATTGCATAAAACAACACATAATTGTCTAGTGTGCGGTAGTGATTTTGACGGGCTTGTCTAACTAGATAGTCATTAGGGTTTAAATTTTCACCACCGATCTTTGTGCAAGGTCCCCTCGCCCAAGTTCCTTGAGGTTGCCTTCGAAGCTACCCTGCAGGGAGTTAAAGGAATTATAGAATCCCAACTACTTATATATATGCTTAGTTCACCCTCATAATTAGAATAGTGATTTAAGGAATATAGGTTCATACTAATAGATCTAATTTATACCTTATTTCTATTCTTTAGTTATATTTATTTACATTAGTTTAATATTATTTGCTTTTAATTCCTATCTGAAAATCAAACAATTTTTTTTTATATATTTTTAGTTTAAACAATTTATCTCTTCTACGCTTATATCTGAACACGAGTTTGAGCTAATCGATAAATTCTTAAGAACAAACTTTATTTATCAACTTTCACTTGTGAACGGTCTATGCACCTGCAGTGAGTTTCTTGTAGTGGTATTACATGTGCGTTTTTAATCGTTTATTTATCATACATTTTCCACCACTGCGGGAGGTCAAAATTTGTAGAACAACTATGTGAGGGTAATAATCTTAACCGTAAGAAAGCTGCTCCTATTTCTCGGAAGAGATTAGGTAGAATTAGAGTCTCGATTAGCAATTAACATCTCTTTTTTCTCTTAAACTGTAAGAAAATCCAAGTCATAGTTAGTGGTGATTACAAGTGTCTCAAGTTATATTTTCTCTCCATACTTTCACAACTATAATTTATTTTCTTGTTAATCATTAATTCTTGCATTTATAGTTTTAATAGTCTAGTTAATCCAAAAATCAAACAAAAACTTTTAATTTATTTTCGACAATAATATCTAGATTAAATTAACTTTTTATTCCTTGTGCACAACGATATTATCACACCAGTATTACCAACAAGTTTCACCGAAAAAGTAGGTGCTTCCAACCACCAGCAACCAATAACATTCTTTTATTTAGGTAGTCATCCTAGTGGGGTGGTTATGTTAGGTTTGTTAAGGCAAATCCACCAAATCCTCTTGCTAGAGAGGAAAACTAGAAAAAAAATTCCAGTACCCTTGGGATGATGTAAGTACCAAACATAATGTAAACTAGCGATTACAATCATTATTGAGTCTATGTATTAAAACATGTTCAACAATGAAACAGATAGAGTGCTTAAATTTTCCAAACATTAAATATCAAATAAGTAAGATTCTCAAGAATCCAGATTACACCTATGATTATCAACATTGTAGTTATAATAATACAGTGCTAAATTGAACACATTTCCTAGGAGTATTTATTCTCCATTGAGACTCGGATGGTTACCATGTACCCCTGATGTAGAAGCAACCATAGCTAAAGGCCTTGTGTTTAACCCAGGCTCCAGGGGTAGATCTGTAATTCCACCCTCACTCTCAAGCATTGATATCACAGATGACATCATCGGCCTTCCTACAGGCCGAGTCTGCACGCATAAAAGAGCCACATGTACACATCTAGAAACTTCCGATGCACCCTTACTCTTCTACTTGTTTCCTCGGTTTGGTCAGTTAAACTCCTGGCCAAGCCCAGGTCAGAGATCTTTGGGTTCATCTCATCGTCTAATAAGATATTACTTGTCTTCAGATCTCGATGGATGATTCTTGATGAATGATTATGTAAGTATACAAGTGCATTAGCGATTCCTTTGATAATCCTAAAGCGCTTCTCCCATGTCAAGACCTTCTTTCTCGCTTCGTCTGTATAATGTCCCATTAATACTAGCCAAATAAAAAAAAAAAAGGAATACAACTAAAGATAATACGGACATACCATATATGAAGTGATCAAGGCTTTTATTGGGCAATTCCTAAGGACTCTCCATCTCTTGTTGTGCTTTCTCCTTCAGCTGTTACATATGAAAACTTATGAGCAGAAACAAACAGACCACTTTTTGATTTTGACTAATCACTATACTAATCATATATATAATTTGATAAAGTTCTGTATATTATTTAGATATAAATGCTCTTATATACATTAGTCAAATAAAACCAGAACCGTGTAGAAAAGCCTGACACAGTACAAAGCCAGTCTTTGATTTGACCGAAGTAGAGAGCTACTTAAAGAAGTAAAACCAAAGGAGTAGTAAATCATCCATCTAGGATTGATTTGAAGATAACTGAAGAAGAAATTTGCGAATAAAAATCGTAAAATCTGTTATCACAATTCTGCAGAAAATACAAAAAAAAAAAACTCGGTATTTTGAGGTGACACTAAGGGAAAAAGAAAACAAAGGATTTGGAAGAGAATTGAAGCTTTTTCCATGTCATTAATGCAAGGACTTTCTCATGATACTATGAATAAGACAGAAAAAAGGAAAGAAAAGAGAGAGAATTATAGCTATTACATGAATACAGTCAACACAATAAACTATTTTTACTTGACAGCTGTAACTTAGGTTGTGTTTGATTGTACCGTAGAAATTCGGTGGAAAATAATTTAATTCCGCGCAAATTTTTTCCAAAATATATTTTCCACGGAAATATTACATACACGGTTTTTTAACCCTTATTTCACCAACATAAAAATCAAACACAGAAAAAATTGCACCAGTAGTCCCTGTGTTATGCAAATTAGCTAAATATACCAGTGTCTCAAAAAGTCACAAAAGATATATAAGATAAATTGCACCACTAGTCCATGTGTTATCACTCAAAAAGAGAAGCAAACTTTATCCAATACAATCTTAATTACACCATTGGTCCCTGTATTATGCAATATAGCCAAACATACCCGTGTCTCAAAAAGAAGCAAAAGCGAAATTTTATAAAAAAAAGGGTTATTGTTGAAAACATCCTCCTTAAATTCTCTAATTGTTTTTTTATGCCTTCAATAATCTTATTTATAAAAAAATGCCTAATGAAATAATTATTTATAGAAAACATCCCCTTTATATTTTCTATACCTTTATTAATTCCATCACATGCGCGCGTCCGTGAAATTTTTTTAAAATCGTCATAACTAATTCAAAAAAAATCAGAAAATTAAAAAAAAAATATTTTTGAATAAATCTAATTAATATTTACGTCTATGAATTTTTTTGATTTTTTTTGAATTTTTTTGATTTTTTCGAATTTTTTTAATTTTTTTTCGCAGACACGGAATTCCATGTTTTAAACATGGAATTCCATGTTTTAAACCGTGAAATAAACATGAAATTCCATGTTTTAAACATGAAATTCCATGTTTCAAACATGAAATTCCATGTTTTAAACATGGAATTTCGTGTCTGCGAAAAAAAAAAATTAAAAAAAATCAAAAAAAATCAAAAAATTCAGAAAATTCCGAAAAAAATCATAGACGTAAATATTAATTTGATTTATCCAAATATAATTTTTTTTGATTTTTTTGATTTTTTTTGAATTAGTTATGACGATTTTAAAAAAATTTCACGGACGCGCGCGTGTTTATTTGTTTTTTTCTTATTTTTTAATTGTTAATTATAAAGGGGCTGTTTTCAATAAATATTTTTTTCTAGGCATCTTTTTCTAAATAAGTTTTTTAATAGGCATCAATCAACAATTGGCTCTAAAAAAAATGTTCTTTTAAAAATCAATTTTTATGAAGAAAATGAAGTTATCAATTTTCATAAATTGCACCGGTGGTCCCTGATTTATGCAAAAACAATAAATGGTTTCACAGTGCTGATGGGGTGGTTGTTTAACAAAATACATTCTAGTATGGCAAAGAAATTAGAAATTAAATATTTACAGCTACAAATGGATAAAAATTATTTATCTCGCCTTGAAGAAGTGCACCTGACTGTAAAAACAAATCAAGAAAAGCCCCACAAGAGCATAATAAATATTGCCCATCCCTTTTGTTTCTCCACATAAGCAATCCCCTCTTTCAAATAAACACATTACAATAATTAATCAACCATTACCAAATATTTAATTAATTATATGAATCCCACATAGCTAATATCAAACAAGTAAACATTTTATAAACTAACTATCCATTATTGCCGATAACCATTCACGTGCAGGTGTACTAGCTAAGCGACAGATGATAATAATAATAATAATAATAATAATAATAATAATAATAATAATAATAATAATAATAATAATAATAATAATAATAATAATAATAAATACTAAACAATCAGGACCTCTCTCGAATATCTCACATCGCTATGTTGTGGAGAAGTATAAAAAAAGCCCGATTCAAATCGTTTATTTTCAGACACTAATGTTTGCCCCTCTCTGAGCTCTTCATATGGAGCTAAAAAGTTTTTGTTAATAAAACTAATCTCTGAGGATACAAACATGTATAGGTAACATAACAGAAGGTACGTACTTAACAATAGAACTCATGGCTGAAACTATTATGCTTTGATGCTACAGAATTTTAAGGTGTTGGCTTAAAAGTAGGGAGGGATTATATACCTATTGGAATATATGGAGTGAATGAAAGAGAGTGAGGGTAAGCTATTACAGCTCAAATATATAATTTTCTGAGATTTGACAATCTTTTTTACTTAATGAGTGGTCACCACATAAGACTTTTTAATGTGGCTTTAATAAGCGATTGAGTGATCATTAATGGAGAGTAAAGGTCTTTTTGACAATCACGGAATGTATCAGCTAAAGTAGTATGATATATAAAAAATCAGAGTCTTAAGAGGTTTATTAGGAGTATAATGGTTGTCTCAAAGCTTTGTTAGTACAATGGACCTCTAAAAAGCCTAAGGGCTAAGGCACTAGAGCAAAATATGTTATATAATAGAAATGTATATAAGTAAAAACTAGAAAATCAATAGAAAGCATGTTATAAAAGGCTCAACTCCTAAAAGAAAATCTCTTAATATCTAAACCAAAAGGTAATTTTTGTATCCACTAAAGCCTGTTATACCTGTGTAGTAGTATTCATCTAGAATATCAACCCAAAAGGGCATAAGAAGAAATAATCATGTAAAGTGTTATAAGCAGCATGTAGTAGTTTTATTCATCCACAATATGAATTACACTGTCAGATGTTAGCTTCTTTGAATAGTTGAATGTCTCTACTTTTATTACTTCAAATATATATACCAGTGTACAACCCTATCATTTTCAGGAATTCTACTCCATGAGGGCTAAAAAGAATATTTAAGTATTATCCTGAATTCTACTTTCAGTTTAGTGTTAAAACTGTGATAAAATTAACTTCATCTTTTAGCTCTTCAAAGGTTTACCCTGAATCCTATTAAAGCTTTTATATTGCTAACTCTGCTCCATTCACAACTCAGCTTTTTAAAGAAATGCAATCGAGATAAGCATTCAAACTCCGATTCTCAGAATGAATAGTTGCTTACTTGCTTCCAATTATGGGAAGATACTACATTTTTTACAAATTCAGAAGATTCTATAAGAGAAACACTAAAACCTATGAAGAATCATCTTCATACTACCCCTACATTTGGTACTTTCTAAATGACAGTTAAAATAATGGTGTAATACCATATGCATAGTTAATAGTACCTTCCAGGAAAATTGTTGCATAGGCTACAATCATGGTTTCGTACTACGTGTAATACCCTAGAATGGCTTCCAATGGCTCCAGAGCACCTCCGTCACTCCCATGAACACTTCCCATCCTTACACTCAATGTCAAACACGTCCAGAAGACCCAACCAAACAATTAACGGCCCAGCCCTTCTGAAAGATTGAGCGCTACAGAATTAACAGCAGCACGTCCGTCATAGGCCTTAACACAGTTGATGGTGATGTTGGTTAAAGGGTGGGTTATTGGTGATGTTGATGACAATGAAGTTTTAACACCTGTTTGGCGCTAGAAAGAAAGAAAGAAGAGGAGACTGAAGAAGCCTGCAAGTTTTGCGTAGACTGCTTTTGTTCGACTTAGGTGTGGTTTTTTTTTTTTTTAAAAAGGAGGAAGTGGATGAATGAATCAAATTTAAAATGAAATAGAAAATTCTTCTATCTATAGCTAAAACTATACCAACTATATTAATACACATACTTTATGTTTTAAACTTATAAAAATAACTAACTAATTAATCTAATGACATGTATTTTGTTATAATAATCAATAGATGTGATGTGAATATTAGATCATCTGATATCTAAATGAAATAGATTAATTAAAAGTTACTCAGATTTGAATTGTCCAAAGAAAACATATTGTCCTATTGATTTAGGTGTCATTTGTTTTTTTAAGTGATAAATATTGAATGTTGAACAAGAAAATGAATAGAACATATTATGTTAAGATACAATACTTAACCTGAAAATTTGATGAAACACGCAAATTAAGATCCATTCAAATCTAAATTGGTTAAGTGAAAAAAACTATCTTATTGATCCACTTTTGTAATGAACCACATTAAAATTTCATTAAGTGCTAACAAATACCCCTTTAGTGTCTCAATGAACCATATTAAGATCTCATTGAGTGTAAACAAACACCCCCATTAACTTGAAACGTTAATAAAATAGGCCAGTTACGAGTCATACATATCTGAATAGGTTAGAAAAACAAATTATACTAATGATTCAATGTTTTGATCAATTAAATTAAAACCTCATTAAGTACAGATAAACACATCCTTAATTATAATACTTGACAATCTGTCAAAATGGTCTTTATGAAGATAATTTGGATTTTAAGAAAAAAATTATGTTCTAAAGGATCTATTAAATAATATAAATAGCGTGGTATACAAATTTATACACAAACATTAACTCATATAAGATATTTTGTATACCATAATTGAAAACATATAATAAGGCATCCAACTGCACATGGAAGTTATATATCAATTTTATCGATTTTTTAGCATATATGTTATGAACTCTATTAATGGATAATCACTATTTTTTATTTTCGCTATCAGGGCATATGTGAGATAATATATATTAAATCCATAGGAGTATAGTATACTTGAAGCAAAAACTTACCTTTTTGAAATGTCATGGTCAATGATCTTGTCATTTGAATGGTAGAATTTATTCGCCAAATACATAACCTGTCACACGATAAAAATAAGCATTTAATTTACATGTGTACAATAAAACATGAATTTGCGTTCTACCTTCTTGGCATATAAAATGACATAAATCATACCTTAGTAAATTACCAAAATATACTCAATTATAATTAAAAACATATATCGTAAAATACTTGCAGAATATGAGAAAATGACACGTAAGGTCTTGAACACACCCCCTCTTCAAGATGGGGACCCGGCCTAGAGCCTCTTCTTACTAAAGACCTCAGGAAGTTTTTAACACATGAACCCCATAACCCCAATTACTAGACTACCCCTCTTTTGTTTTTTTCCCCTATATATACTAAATATTACATTTCACAGCTCATTATTCTCTCTCTTCTCTCACATCTCTCTCCTCCTCCAGCTCCCAAACCGCCACCACCGCCACCATAACACAACCACCATCACCGAAAATGCAGCCATGGCTCTTTCTTCTTCTCCAACAAGTAGCCATGGAAACTGCCTCCTCTTTTGCTGCCATGGACCTACGACTGACGCCATCAGCCACCACCACCTCCGAGATTTGAGATCCAGCAGTTTTCTTCAAGCTCCAGCAGTGTTGTTCGAGCCATGGTGAAGCAGCGAAAAGGTAATGGCCATGGTGAAACTCGATCCTTGCTGCTCTTCTTCGATCCAGCAGCGACAGGTTTCCGGCGGAACCCTAGCCTCGTCGGAGCTGCAACACCCTTGCCTCGTCGGAGCTGCAACACCCTAGCCTCGTCGGAGCTGCAACACCCTAGCCTCGTCGGAGCTTGAATAACCATGGCAGCAAAAGAGGGAGCTCGATCCTCGCTGCTCTTCTTCGATCCAGCAGTGACAGGTTTCCACCGAAACCCTAGCCTCGCCGGAGCTCTGCGCGGGAGGAAGGAAGCTGCAACACCATTTGAATGCGGAGCTTGAAGAACCTTCGATCCGCTCGATGGGAGTTCTGGGTTCCTTGTGAAGACGAGAAGCTGAGGTGGTGGCTCGCCGGAGATCTCGAGTGGTGTTGCTCGGCGCTGCAGCTGGAGAGAAACTCATGCGAACTTGGAGAAGAGGAAGCTGGTGATAGTGGTGGCGGATTGCTTCGTCGGCGCAGCAGTTTGATTTTATTTTTTTTCAGATCTGGTCAAGGTAGTTAGGTTAATTATTTTAATATTTTTAATTGTATTCAAATTTGTGTAATAAATAAAGATTTTTTTTTACTATGTTTTCTTTGTTCTCTAATAATACTCACCGAATTAATAGAATACTCACCAGTTTTTAAAATACTCCGAGATTTTCTTAGAGTACTCCGAGATTTTTCTTAGAGTACTCCGTAATTTTATTAGTGCACTCGAAGAAATTTAGAGAGTACTCCGCAAATTTATAGAGTACTCAGCAAATATATAGAGTACTCTATGTTTTTTTCCAATACTCTATGTTTTCTTCCGATACTCTATGTTTTTTCCGGCGACCGGTGACTGGTGGTCGGAGGTCGGTGGTCGGTGGTCGGTTGTCGGAGGTCGGTGGTAGGTGGTCGGAGGTTGAAGGTAGGTGGGTAGTGGTAGGTAGAGGAGAGAGAAATAGTGGCATCACACTTTTTTGTCTTTTAGTGGTAGTAAGGGTAGGAAAGACTATTGTAAAAAATGAGGTCCCTAAGAAGAATAGCATTTTTGAAACTACTCTATAGAAAAGAAAGATGTTTTCCAAGACCCTATATATAATTCACCCGCATAATATATATGTGCATAAATCATAATATAACTAAGAATATCCAACATTAGGAGTGATCATGGGTCAAAATTGAACTAAAACACGCAAAAAACTAACCTAAAAACGTCGAACCTAGAAAAATTGTCCTTAAAAGAAAAATAAAAATTTAATAATTTTGTCGGATTTCGTGTTATCTATAATAAATCAAAATATATTATTTATTATAAATTTTAATGTATGTAAACACACACACACACACATTTATATTATATTTCGAAGTTTTTCCTACGGTGTGGATTTACCCACTTAAGTGGTGGCCAGGATTGATTCTGGCAAAATATAAGTGGTGGCCAGGATCGATTCTTGGAAAACATAAGTGGTGGTCAGGATTGATTCTGACCTCACTTATTATTTTTTATTTTTTTTTAACTCGAAACCGTTCATTTCACCAAAGTTCAAAAAAAAAACCCTAAACCTGTTTATCTCACCGCCGTACAGCTCTGCCTCTCGCCGTAGCCTCTCTCCGTACCTAACTTCACCATCATCACTCACTGCCTTTCGCCGTTCATAGCTCGCTGTCTTCTGATTTGAACGCGAAATATCTCGCCTTCAATTGGAAAGGCCTCGAAATCTCCCTCGCTGATCATCTCACCGCCTCATCTCCGCCACACCACCTCCGTTTAACGCTCTCACTCACCGTACATCTTTTCGTTTCATCTTCTCTCTACACCTAGTGATGTCTCCTCATTTGTGATATATTAATGTTAGGATGAGACATCATTTTTAGTGATTTAGAAGTCATAATAGTCGATTTTCTTGAGAAATAGTGCACTTTCCTATTTTGAGTCTTGATTTAGTAAAATAATATTTTTAGAGCATATTGGGTTTAATTGTTTATTTAGTGTGTAGCTTTAAAGATAATTATGGAGCTTAATTAGAGTCGAAGTCAAATACTACAACTTATGGAAAGAGATTTGCATGGTAATTGGAGATAAGGAAACAAAAGCTAAAAAGAGGGAAAAGGAAAAGCTGCCTAAATCTGGGATTCTGCCGCACACGCCTAAAGAAGTGCTATTTACCCCAAGAAATAGGCCAATTTTGGTAATTTCCTTTCATATGGACAAAGATAATTCTGTTACGATTCTTTTGGTATCTTATGGAGCTCAAACCGACCAATAACGAAGAAGATATGCTCAAAACGGTCCAGCAGTGTTTATCTTTATTTCCATACGAATTTGAGTTGGGCTAGGAGTCCAATACTTTATCTCTTCCTCAAGAAAACGAATTAGGTCTTCTAAAACACCTATAAATACACCCTTATATCACTTGTAAAATCATCCTTGCCTCATAGTAATTAGTTCTTAAGGTTTTATTCTTCCAGTTTATTGTAGAGAGCAAGATGATGTCTTTTGTAATTTCTTTTAGTTTATTTCCTTCAGGTATGAACTAAACTCCCCATAGCTTGGGTTTTGCATAATGTATAATCTATGAATTCTAATTCTTCTATCTAAGTTTCTTTGGGAATTATATGTTTTAATTTGATATTAGCTTCTTACTTAATATTTGTTTATGTGTTTTGATTTATTGTCTTTCCTAGAACTGATCACTTTATGATTGTTTTAATAGTAGTTAGATGGTCTCCATGACTGGGTGTTTAACTATTGAACCACCACATAATGTCTAGTGTCGATATTAGTTC
Organism: Nemophila menziesii; assembly: GCA_029959085.1. Lineage (NCBI taxonomy): Eukaryota > Viridiplantae > Streptophyta > Magnoliopsida > Boraginales > Hydrophyllaceae > Nemophila > Nemophila menziesii. Next base: position 2,239,657 of record JARWIR010000054.1, on the reverse strand, counting down.
TGACAAACATGATTCTAACTAGATAGTCATTAGGGTTTGTTGTAATCACCATATCACCAATTGATTGTTGCGTTTGCTTAGAGCCTTGGTAGCGCTTGATAACTCTAAGAGTGTAACCACGTCTTGGTTGTGTCGTAGCCCCCTTAGTCGCTCTCAAGGTCTAAGGTATGATAATTTAGAATCCTGACTAAGTATACCAAGAGCTAATATTCTCCCTTATTAACTAGATCTATAGATAGAATTAGAAGGATTAGTGCATACTAGCAAAACCTAAGCTATATCTCTCATCTCATATTCTTAATCTTTTACTTTATTGTCTTTTAATTTCTTAGTTTAATTAATTATTTTCAAAATTCATATCCTTTATTTTCTGTCTTTTAATTATTTACTTTTACTCGTTATTTCTACTCACGCGATTAACACACTTAAGTCCCTGAGAACGAACTCAACTTACTAACTAAAACTTGCATACGTCCTGTAATACTTGCAGTACTGTGCCTGTCTAGGGTGAGAGTGCGTAGTTTTCTTGACCTTATTCTATCATATTTTTATCACACCCTAGGCGACACCAAGTTTTTGGCGCCGCTGCCGGGGACTTGTGTCTCGTTAGCGTGTGGGTTATTTATTTCGAGTAGTAGTTTTTAATTAGTTTTTACTTTTCAGTTTTTAGTTTTTATTTTTCCAGATTTACGCTTGTGGTTTGCTTTAGTCTTTTTCAGGTTTCACAGTGTTTAATTGTTGGCCTTCTTTATCGGAGCCTGAGAGGAGCTTCAGACTTTACAACAAACGAGTTCGTGAGGAAAGAGCCTTAAGAAGAGTAATGGCAGCCCAAGATCCACCACTTGGTGACCAACTTGGAGAAAATCCGAGAGGTCCACCACCACCTGGTGGACTACAGCAAAATCAACCAGGGATCCAACAACAAGATCCACCACCTGGTGTACAACTACCAGTAGGAGGAGGTAATGGGCAGAATAACCTTAATAATCATCAGAACCGAGTTGAACAAGACCTTCCTGGCCTTCATGTACCATTCCATGTTCAACCCATCGGTTACCGCCCTCCAGAGATTTCGAATATTAAATTTAGACCCGATCCGGGTATGCTCAGTCAATTTCAAAGTTTCGGACTCTACACTGGTACAACAATTCAAGATCTGGTAAGATCGATTCAGAAGTTCATGCAGATTTGTGATGCCTACATTACTCCTGGCATTACACGCGAGCAACTGTATTGTCATATGTTTTCGTTCTTCTTGACCGGTAGAGCTAGTGATTAGCTAGAGAGACAACCACATGGAACCATTCATTCTTGGAGAGAACTTCAAGCCGCGTTCTTTAACCGTTTTTATCCGAAGAGCGTGAGACTCAAAGATCAAACCAAGCTTGCAAGATTTTTCCAAGAGGATGGAGAAACAATAGGAGAGTCATGGACAAGATTTCAACAAAAATTAGCTAGATGTCCTCTCCATGGTTATACACCCGTTCTACAGCTTGCTATATTCTATGAAGGACTTAATGATAAAGGTAGAGAGAAGGTGGATAACATTGGAAAGGGTAATTTTGTGTCCATGAATCACAATGAAGCTTCCGAGGTTTTAGAAAATATTATGGAATAAGAAAGAAGTTGGCCCTCAACGCGAACTTCTGCAGCAAAGACCCGAGGAACGCTTCGTTTAGATGCAGAAACTGCGAACTCAGCTCAAATATCCACGTTAGAAAATCAAATCAAAGAGCTGAAGATAGAGATGCAAAATAATTTAGCCGCTGCAAACGTAGTACAAGAAGCACAAGGTTGTCAACAATGTGGGGTTAACAATCATACATGGGAAGAGTGTGAATCAAATCCACAATCTGTCTACTTTATATCCAACCGAAAAGGTTATCAGTGGGGTAACCGAAACCATCTGGGTATGCAGTATTCAAATCCACAAGGGGCCGCTAATCCTGGTCATTATCAACCGCGCCCCCAGAACAACTCTTTCCAACCGAGAGGCCAGTACCAAAATCAATATCAGAATAGACCTGCTCCCCCTCAACAACCTGCTCAAGATGCATATACCGACTCGTTAGATCAAAAAGCTTTACCTCAGTATCCTCAAGAAGGATCTATGGACAATCAACAGATAGCACAAGCTCTGGACCGTTTGACCACGACTATGAACGCTCAGGAAGAGAAAGTCCGAGGACAAGATGCCATACTTCAGATGTTAGGTACTCAAGTAGAACAGTTAAACAAAGTTTTAACAAATTTAATGGAACAAAAGGAAGTAAAGGCAATCGAAGGAGGTGAAAACAATGTTGGGTTCGAAGCTTGCAAGGCAATTTGCCTTGAAATTGAAGAAGAAAAAGAGGAAGTACCACATGCTGCCGTTAGTGCCGTGGAAGTTCCGAGTACCGAAGAAGAACCAACCAAGTCTAGCCCCGTGGAATCTGACTGTTCTGAGGTTTGTGTGGAGGACGATCAAGAGAAAGCCGAATTTATACAACTTTTGAGGAAGATGCGAGAGGAGATTCGATCGGTAATGGATTATGAAGCTGAACTGGCTAAAGAGAAAGAGAAAGAAGCCTCAAAGAAGGAATCAGAAGATGAAGTTGCACCTGCTGTGCATGAAGAGAAAGAAGGAGAGAAGGTGGAATCGCCACCTGTTGTTCAACCAGTGTCATCAACTATTCCTGATAGAAATCCTAAAGATGACATTGTACTCAAGACATTTGTAGAGGCGTACCAACCTGAAAATATCAAGGCCCAAATGCTTGAGATTGCGAAGAGAGGACTTACACCGCAACAAGTTTTTACGCAAGTTATTCCTGAGAAAGAGGCGAGTGTAGAGATCCCAAGAGAGAACCTGAGGGTTTCGAGAAGAAGTGAACGAGAGCTACCAACATAGCTTAAAGATCCGGGAAGTTTCAATCTTCCTATTCAAATACATGGTATGCTCAAGGTGAAAGTTATGTATGATGTGGGTTCTGGTGTGAATCTTATGCCTAAGTCCGTGTTCGAGAGACTTGGACTTCAGAAATCAGAGAAAACTCCAGTACGGGGAACAGTGGAGGACGTCTTAGTCCGCGCAGGTAATATCGCCATCCCTACTGACTTTGTTATTCTTGAGTTTGATGCAGATAAGCAGGTTCTAATCATACTTGGACGGCCTTTCATGGCCACAAGTCAAAGTGTCATCAACTTCCAAGAAGGGACCATCACCCTTCATGCAAAGAACGTATCCGAGACCTTCTATGTCTTGGGTAAGAAACCAAGGAAGTTAGATCCCACCGTTCCTGTCATCCACAGCCTTTCACATCACAAAGTCCCTCCTGAGAAGATCCACTTAAAGCCTGTGGATACTGAGCCAAACATTGAGTTTGGGGTTGGCCATGAAGTTCTATGGAAAGCTCACAAACGCGAAAATAGGCCACGAAGTTTCAAAGACTCGTGGATGGGACCATTCATTGTCACTAAGGTTGTTTCAGCCAAGGTGATAGAAATCAGACCCAAAACTGGGGTCAAGCGCAGATTAGTTGACGTTCATAGCCTAACTCGTTGTTGGGGAGGCTATATTCGAAAATCTTGATAGAGGTAACACGTCTAACTTTGAAAGACTTTAAACAAAAGTGCTGTACGGGAGACAACCCGTAGTTTTTTTTATGTTTTTATGTCTTTTACGTTTTTTAGTTTATGTTTAGTTTAGTTGTTTTTAGCTGATAATGCATATTTGAGAAAGGTATTAGTGTTTTTGATGCTTAGGTATTGGAGAAATCGAGTTAGGGAAGCGAACAAAATTTTTTCGGAAAATTCTGATCATCGGAGCGGTATACCGGACCTCAGCCCCGGTATACCGGAGAAGACAAAAAACCGTGACACGGGTTGGTAGCTCAGGTTTTATACCGAGATGAAAAAAAATTCGATGGGTCCGGTATACCGGACGATATCCCCGGTATACCGCTGGAGCAAAAACCCGTGCCACGAGTTGATAGCGCGTGTATTTTGACTAGACGGAAATTTTTAAAGCATCAGATGTTCCGGTATACCGGAGGATATGACCGGTATACCGCAAGGCACCGACTGGAGAGAGAAAAACGGGTTTTGAGCTTATAAAAGAGGGTTAATTCTTATTAGTCTGAATTTACTAAACCTTAAGCCTATATCTCTTCTCCAAAACTCTCCCAACTCCATTGAAACTCATCGAAACCTTCACCAATCATCAAAACACTACCCAATCATCAAGAGAAACACATCAAATCTTTTCTCCACATCATTACAAGAGAGAATCAAACACCCAATCCTCACCAAATTCATCAAAATTGAAGAATCAAGAGCTCAAATTTTCACAATTCATCGTACAAGTTTTTAAATCCAAGCCAACCTATTACAAATCCACCTCACCCACATAGAAATGCATCATCAATTCACTTATCCTAAGCCAATTAAAGCTTGTTCAACCAATATTTCACAAGATCAAATTTCAAGGGTTGCTAAAGCTTTGAGTTGGGGGTTAATTGAGGATGACTAATAGAACAAAAATTTTAGCACGCAAGAGGGAGGTGAAGAACAACAAGGGATTGGATTTAATCAAGAAGAAATCAAATTACAAAGGTTCTAGTTCCAAATCAAAGGGTAAAGATAAAGTTGATGATGGTGGAATAACTTTGTGTGATCGTAATGGTGAAAAGCTTTACTTTTATCCAAAGGAGAAAACACAACTTCCACAAGGTCCTACACCCAAAGAGAAAGAGGAAGCTTTAAAAGCCTTAAAAGCTTCTGCAGAGAAACAATTAAAAGAACTACCTTTTGTTTATGAGAAAGTATTCAAGGAAGAAGTTGGTACAGGGGAATATGCAAGATTCTTAGAGCTTGGTGAGAAATTGGGTTGGTCTACGTTCATGGTAAGAAGTTCTGAATTATGTCATGAGTTAGTTTTGGAATTCTATTTAGGCCTCTTTAGCCGACATAGAAACGATTGTGTTCCGATTAGAGGAAAGCTAGTTCCTTTCACAGTTGAGGAGATTAGAAACCACTTCGAGTTTAAGAAATTGAAAGGTTATTGCAAATTTGAAGAAGCGGTTGCTAAGCAAAAAATATTTGATGAGGAATTACTTTTTGAGCATGTATTAGACAAGGAGAAAGTGCAATCACATAAGGGAGAATTGAAGGCACCTTGGCCTTACAAATATCTTCAATCAGATGCGAGAATTTGGCACAATTTCCTTATTCCTAATGTCTTTGGAAACACACGAACTTTGGATGTGACTATGAAGAACGCTCTACTTTTGGACTGTATTTTGAGAGGAGAAGAAGTGGATGTGGCACAGTAGATCTATGAGGAGGTGATACGATTTTTGGTCTCTCCTAAATCGGTTTATAATGTTAAATTTCCTACTATGATCACGTGTCTTGTGCGAGAAGCGAATGTTACATTGGGTGAAGAAGAGAAACTCGAATTTAAAACGAGTTATATTGATAATGCTCGGATCAAAGATATCTTTCGAAGAGCGGGTTCTAAGCAAGTCTCGAAAGAAGAAAAGGAGCAAAATTGGCAAGAGAAGATGGAGGAGTGTTTAACGAAATTCGAAGCAGCTCAAACTTCTTTAGTCAATGATGTGGCACAAATCAACGCTAATCAAGTGCGCATCATGAAACTCCTTGAGCAATTAACGAAAGGTCCAACAAATCCTACCTTGGATATCAATGATGCGAGGCAATAGCCTCGAGAGTATGTTCTCTTTCTTCCTTACCATTTCTGTAAATATATCTATTTGCTAATTTTTAATATCTGTTTTTCGAGTCATTTTCGAGTCGTGGGGACACGACTCATTTTTGAGTTGGGGGTGTGGGAATTCGTTGTCTCTCATCTCTATTTTTCGGTTTTTAGGTAGAAATTAAATTTTTTGATACATGGGAATTAGATGTAGAGTGTGTTTAATAGCTTGAAAGAATAAGCTCAGTGAATTAATGATAATAAGTAATATGTTTATGAGCTATTTTATTTGTATGCTTTGAGTATTTGCAGGAAAACACACGTTGATAGTAAAGAAAAGATTAGTGAGCAATGCGATAGAAAGTATGTTCGATCTCAGGCAACCTTGAGAAGTGTGTAGGCCGTGAGTTCCAAGCTAGTGACAAAACCATTTGATGAAAGGGCTAAAGGTAAGAAAATAACGAAATTACATAGTGTAGAAAGTGATTAAGGTGGTTCTTTCATGTTTGAAGCCTTGAAGCCTTTTTATACCTTCTCACCTTGTGATTTTGATTTTATATGCTATATCCTTCTCAGCCTTTCCTAGCCTTTCTAAAGCCTTTTAATTGAAACACGTTATAAGACATATCCCTTTAGATTTTAGGACTTTTCCATATGACCCGCACTCGAATCGCGATGCATAGACAGTTGTTTTAGAGCTTGAGTTTGGGGTGGTGGGTCCACCATTATGGGAATTGTTATTGGGTTGGGATTTTTGAGCTTATTAATGGTGCTTTGTGCTTTATATTGATGATGATTCACAGATTTTTATTGTAACCCTTTGCCGGGGTAATAGTGAATGAAAAAGAAGCTACGAGCTAAATTTGCCAACAAGGGCATTAAAAGAAAAAATATATATATATATATATATATGAGAAAATAGCGTGATATCTCAACATTAAAGAGAGTCATAGCTATAGATAAAAAAATTGATTTGAAAAGAAAAGAAAATATATATATTCGGACCGGCAAAGTGGAATTTTATGTAAACATCTTAAGCTTTAATTGGGTTATTGGGAATGCTAAATTGTGCATCAAGGAATTCATTGGGTTGAGTGAGAAACGTTTTATGAGAGTAACTCAAGCTCTAGGGCGATTCATTGATGGCTAGTGAGGAGAGAGCCAAAAGCGCACTCCAAATTATCCAAATATACTATCATACCGTCCCTAAGCCTAAATTACAACCTTAAAGACCTTTTGATTCTTTGCTATGTAATTGAGAAGTGAGTGAGCAATTAGAGATTAGTTGAGTGGATCTTTGAGTACTAGTGAAAATCGATGAACAATCTATAGCTCTCTTGGGGAACTGAGTAAAGTCCCAATCCTTCTTACATTGCGAAACTAATCTGATCTTGAATTCAAGCCGTGTTGACTGAGGATATGAGAAGTGTACAGGTATGTAGTTTATGAATATTATTGCATGAAATTTTCTGAGTTATGTGCTTTAGGTTTATTCTATATATTCTGCTATGCTCTTTCCCTTGTGTTAAGAATTTTATAAGTGTGTATTTATAGACTTCCCTTTGTTTTTATCTTTATTGTATCGGGACGATACAACTTTGAGTTGGGGGACTTGATGTCTCCTCATTTGTGATAGATTAATTTTAGGATGAGACATCATTTTTAGTGATTTAGAAGTCATAATAGTCTATTTTCTTGAGAAATAGTGCACTTTCCTATTTTGAGTCTTGATTTAGTAAAATAATATTTTTAGAGCATATTGGGTTTAATTGTTTATTTAGTGTGTAGCTTTAAAGATAATTATGGAGCTTAATTAGAGTCCAAGTCAAAGACTACAACTTATGGAAAGAGATTTGCATGGTAATTGGAGATAAGGAAACAAAAGCTAAAAAGAGGGAAAAGTAAAAGCTGCCTAAATCTGGGATTCTGCAGCACACGCCAAAAGAAGCGCTATTTACCCCAAGAAATAGGCCGATTTTGGTAATTTCCTTTCATAGGGACAAAGATAATTCTGTTACGATTCTTTTGGTATCTTATGGAGCTCAAACCGACCAATAACGAAGAAGATATGCTCAAAACGGTCCAGCAGTATTTATCTTTATTTCCATACGAATTTGAGTTGGGCTAGGAGTCCAATACTTTATCTCTTCCTCAAGAAAACTAATTAGGTCTTCTAAAACACCTATAAATACACCCTTATATCACTTGTAAAATCATCCTTGCCTCATAGTAATTAGTTCTTAAGGTTTTATTCTTCCAGTTTATTGTAGAGAGCAAGATGATGTCTTTTGTAATTTCTTTTAGTTTATTTCCTTCAGGTATGAACTAAACTCCCCATAGCTTGCGTTTTGCATAATGTATAATCTATGAATTCTAATTCTTCTATCTAAGTTTCTTTGGGAATTATATGTTTTGATTTGATATTAGCTTCTTACTTAATATTTGTTTATGTGTTTTGATTTATTGTCTTTCCTAGAATTGATCACTTTAGGATTATTTTAATAGTAGTTAGATGGTCTCCATGACTGGGTGTTTAAATATTGAACCACCACATAATGTCTAGTGTCGATATTAGTTCTGACAAAACATGATTCTAACTAGATAGTCATTAGGGTTTGTTTTAATCACCATATCACCAATTGATTGTTGCGTTTGCTTAGAGCCTTGGTAGCGCTTGATAACTCTAAGAGTGTAACCACGTCTTGGTTGTGCCGTAGCCCCCTTAGTCGCTCTCAAGGTCTAAGGTATGAGAATTTAGAATCCTGACTAAGTATACCAATAGCTAATATTCTTCCTTATTAACTAGATCTATAGATAGAATTAGAAGGATTAGTGCATACTAGCAAAACCTAAGCTATATTCTCATCTCATATTCTTAATCTTTTACTTTATTGTCTTTTAATTTCTTAGTTTAATTAATTATTTTCAAAATTCATATTCTTTATTTTCTGTCTTTTAATTATTTACTTTTACTCGTTATTTCTACTCACGCGATTAACACACTTAAGTCCCTGAGAACGAACTCAACTTACTAACTAAAACTTGCATACGTCCTGTAATACTTGCAGTACTGTGCCTGTCTAGGGTGACAGTGTGTAGTTTTCTTGACCTTATTTTATCATATTTTTATCACACCCTAGGCGACACCACCTAGCTTCGCTTCTCCAAACAAACACAGAGGTATAGCTTCGCACGAGATTGAAGATGCAAGATTTTTCTCCATGGACTATAATTGGGGTTGAAGATATATCTGCTCAGTGGAAATACTCTTCTTGGAGATCACTGCAGGTTCAATGGGATGAACTGGGATCAGTATCAAGGCTCGATCGTATTCTCTTTGAGACATCAACACCAAGGAACATGACTCAAGCGCAACTCTATCATAATTAACACCGTTCGTAACACCACCGTATAAGGAATTATTGTCAATTTCATATTCAAAGTGATTTGAAACAACTTGGTAAGCCTGATCCTAAGAATTCAATTTTGCTGTTATTGAACAATTTAGGATTTTCCATCATGAACTTAAGAGATTTTTTTAACGCTGGAAGGTGAGGCATATATCATTTTTGTTAATTACACTGTAGGACCTATAGTGTAATTTTGCTTAATATAGGGATTTATAGTGTAATTAACTCAAAAACATTTGATATAGGGTCCTACAGTGTGATTTTTCCAAATATAGGGACCTATATTGTGATTTTGCATAGTATAAGTAGGTCCTGATGCATAATATAGGGACCTATAGTACACTTTTAAATAGAATAAGGGACCTGTAGTGTAATTTAGCATAATACAAGGACCTGCATTGTTACTCAAAATTGCATCAGGATATTGCATACTATAAGGACCTATAGTGCAATTAATCCTGCTCCATCGCCTCACCATTCAGCCGCTCGATTCTCCACCATCACCGCCACCATCTTCACTTAACATTCGAGGAGCCTGCTACGTTATCAACCATCAAAGAACCCAGGAAAGGTAAAAAATTAATTTTTACCATTGAAACTCTAATTTAATTTAACCTAATCTCATCACTTCTACAATTTTCAGGGGACAAGTGATGTGCATTGGAAGTGGCGTTAGCAGCAATTCTGGTTTCCGAGTGATCGATTTTGGTAATTATTTAGATTCTCTTCTTAACTTAATCTATTGAAATTGATAATTCAAGTTAGATAGTTCTTACACTTTGAATTCTTGCTCACAAAACTTGGCTAACGTCACGCTCACACAGGATTTTCGAACTAAATTGATTCCACGACGATGAAATTACCAAGACATTTTTGAGCAGGTTCGTATTTCTCCTAATATTAGCTTATCAATGTGGCAGCATTTGTAGTATAAAATTATGTGTTCTAGCTACTAGAGAAGAAATAAATAACTTTCCGGATAAAGTATGCATATTTTTTCATACCAGATTGTATTGTTTGCATAATATAGGGACCTACAGTGCAATTTTGCATAATATAGGAACTTCAGTGCATTTTTTGCATACTAATATAAGAACCTATAGTGCAATTTTTTCATAATATAGGAACCTGTAGTGCATTTTTTTGCATAATATAGGGACCTGCAGTGTATATAAGGGATGGACTGTGTGTATATAATTGTCTGATTTGATGTCTGTGGTGGTTAGGAGCAGTTTTGATTCGCGATTAATTGACGTGTGTGGTGGCGTTAGGAGCTGTTCTGATTCGCGTTTGATTTGATGTGTGTGGTGGTGTTGTACAAAGGCATAGCATGAAGGATATTACATCAAAGCTTTACTTATATTTTTATGTCATTTGAGTTTTTTGGTTTGTTTATTAAGCGTTTAAAGGATGATAGATATCCATTTTATGTTGTAACAGAGCCCTTATGATCTAGATGTTTCAGGTGGAACTTCTGTTATTTTAGTTATTATTTATGATAAGTTTTAATGAAATGTTGTTGAGTTTTTCTTCTTCAATCTTTGGTGATGCTAGGACAGGGAAGAAGTTCCCCGGGTACACTAAAGTTGATCTTTGCAACAATAAGCTAATGAAATCAGTGAGAAACTGTTTTGGTGATATTGGGAGTAATCTTATTTCAGGGAATAAGATGAATAAGTTACTGCTATGCGTGTGGATAATGAACACGAAAGTAAAGCTGAAAGAAATTTTAAGGTAAGAACATTTAATATATGTAGATGTATTAAACTAATTAATTACTTGATTTGCAAGTTCCACAATCCAGATTGGTGTCAGTAGAAGCCTAAATACATGTTGCGTTTAGTTGTTGATTCATGTTAGATCCGTCTGTGTTATTAAGGTAATACACTCATATTGACTCTAATAAACCATTTTTTTAATTGTTTCATCTTACACTGGATTTCTTTAATTGTTTGCAGTAAATCTCTATTTGGCAAAAGTGCTGGAGTGAGCAATTTGGTATTATCCTGCATTTAATTTTCCATTTGGCGCAAATGATGGGGGTGAGTAATTGTGTGTTGTTAAAGCAAGTTAATAGTTTGACTGTCCTGGTACTCCACTTTTCCATTCACTAGAGGTGGAATCCCAGAAAAGTGTTATGAGTCAACAAGGAAGTCCTAAAGCTCAAACGTAAGAAAGGCCTTTATTTGTATTATAAAATTGAATTAGTTTTGTAACTGCTATTCGGGTAGCTGGGAAATTTGCATTTAGGTTTTTCTATTATGCAAAATAATTTTTATTAAATTAATTGCATTGTAGGCCCTTATGTTATGTAAAATAATATATATATATTCAACAAAGATCGCGATATGGTTGAAAGAAGAAGAAGAAGAGTTCCAGTTAGAAGTAGGTGGTGAACTTAGATATGTAATTAACAAATCATTGCCTCTTTTTAACTTTTTGACATATATACGCAAGTTAAAAAAGATCGCTCCAGGGACTGATCTGCAATATGTTGTAGGCGGATTGAATACGGCTGCCCGGACTGGTATTTACACATGCTGAAGGCGAAATTATTTATGATGATTTAGGGGTTTTGAAAAGCAATGAAATGGAGGATCATAAAGGCCTGGATTGTGAATTCTGCAGATTCTTTAGCTTGAGCATATATCTTTGAGTATTTCGATTTTTTTCCGTTGTTTTCTCGGATTGAGCGTTGTATGAACAATAATATATAGATAACTTAGATAACTATGAGTATTTCAATTTTTTTTCGTTGTTTTTTTGGATTGGGTGTTGTATGGTCAATATATAAGAAGCTTAGATAACAATTTGTTTGTTTGATTGTTTGGAAATTTACTACCACATGCAAAAATGTGTTTGCTTCGGAGTAAATTAATTGATTAAATGTATATGATTCTTTATGGAAAAAGACAAATGAGTTCTTGAGCTTAGCCGAGTTGACTTTTTGAGATATTCTAACTTCGGAACCAAACTTGGCTATGTAAAGCAATGCATTGACTCTAGGGATGGCAACGGATCGGATATCCTCGAAAAATTGCATAACAACATCCACATCCATTAAGAAAAACGATAACCAAATCCGCATCCATTAACCATCGGATTTTAGAATTATTTACCAAATCCGCATCCGCGACGGATGCGGTTTACCCGCGGTTAATCCGTATCCGCAATCATTTAAAATGATTTGAATAGAATAAATTATTAAATATTTTTAAAATTCTAAAATTAGCTACAAAATTATTGGAAGACTATAAAATGATATTAGGCAATATAGTAATAAAATAGATAATAATCAATTAGCTAGTTTTTGTATGGAATAATTATATTTGATCGATATTATGTATGCAATTTGCATATATAGAATATCTTTATATATAGTATATATATTTTAATATTTTATTTTTATTTTTATTCGGATTTCGGATTATCCGTCGGATTATTGTAAAAGACCAAATCCTAACGGATAATCCACTAGTTACCTTTTGTGAGAACCAAACCCTCATGGATGCACCATCGGTTCCACTAACGGATTTTTAATCGGATCGGATATCCATCGGTTACGGTTAATATTTGAACCATTGCCATCCCTAATTGACTCTTTTGAATGCAAAAGGTGTCTCAAGTACAGACTTGAGAAACCTCTTAGCGTGTCCAAGCTTGATAGTAGAACTATCTTTGTGTGTTTATAATTTGTGTTTTTCTTTAGTAGGAGCCATCTTTAATAAAAAAAATTAGAACATCTGTTTCAAGTCAAGAGTATATGTATTTCCTGTATATAGGTACAAAATATATTATTACGTTGTGTATTTTGTAAGTAATCGAGCATTCATAGTAAAGTTTATTTACCTTCTTAGTGGGCTTCACAAACTTCACCTACACTGGCATGAGGGCTTTATAAAATTGGTAACTTTTAGATTATTCATCGTAACAATTGAGTGATACAGGGTAAGGTCAGATTGATGGCAGATTTTCAGAGGTTGATAGGGCAACATAAAGTGTGTTATTCGAAATAGTTGATCCACCAAAAACTTTTGTGATTTCTACACTTTTTTCAGTATTAAAACGAATGTCCGCTATTAGATATACAACCAAATCTGACGTGGCAAAAAGAATCTCACAAGAAGAGGCTGTAAATAAATATTTCTTTAATATAATCATTTAATTTAAATAATATATACAATTAAATTTTTGATTTATAGTATCAACTCTCTTTATAGTAATTAAAATGTTTATTGAGGGAATTTAACTCAAATGCCTATGATGGAAGCACATTGACATTTAAATTTATTTGATTTGATACGATTTATTAAGTGTTACATTACTTCGAGATTATAAAGGTCTATTCTCCATAATTCAAGCTAATATGTAATTAAACCATGATTTGATTAAACTAGCTATATACTCCTCATTTGACATTATTTTTGTAGCAACACCAAATCATAATGGAATGGGAACACCTATACGTCACCGAGCATGAAATACATACACCCTTTTGTGTCCACCGAGGTATGAGCATGGAATTTACCTGCAAATAGATTTTGTTTGAACAGAAAATGTGATAATTGGGCAACGAAACAATGAGGAAATTTATAAACTCAAGATACCCGAATAGTTGTTTTATTACCAATTAAATTTTGTTCGATATACAAAGTCTTTGGTAAGCTTGCACTACAAGTTAAGTTTCGTTTAACTTACCTGTTTGGTAAGTTCTAACATACCTGAGACTTATTAAAAACAAAACCGAACCTTTAAATGTTGAAATAAATCTTATACGCAATATGTAGTCCGATGGTGTATAATTTTGTTGTAATACACCCTTGCATTTATTTGTAGCTACTTTTTCTTCGCACAAAAAATGTGAGTGTAACGTTAAGGGACAAGGAGGATAAATTTTTTGGTTTGATTTTTTAAGTTTATAAAGTATCGTTTGGTGACTTAAATTGGTGAGCTATTATTTTGTGTTTGATAACTTGGGAACTGCATTAGATTTTCGTAAACCATGATTAGCTTTTTGTTGATGTTTATGCTTATTAGCAAAAAAATTATTTTTCATAGTGTCTTCAGACACGGGCTATACCTAGTATATATATATATATATATATATATATATATATATATATATATATATATATATATATATATATATATATATAAACGTATTATTTAGATTCATTAATCTCATATATATAGAAATGTAAAAATAAAATAAAATATTAATAATATCTATTATAATATATTTATGAATGTATAAAATCATTTGGTGATAAATCGTAAAGATAACATCTAAATCATAAATTTTATATATTTTATAAGTTTGAAATCATAGATTATACAAAAAATATTCAAATTTATTATGTTTGACATAAAAAAATTATATTTTATACAAAAATTATAATATAATTTAAAATATTATTTCATAATTAACCACTTAACATCACATTACTAACCCAAAAAAATATAGTTTCTTCTTCTTCGCCAATAAATTTTTTTGCTATATGTAAATTACGATTTCTTGTTTCTTGTTGCACAAAATTTGGTATCTATATTTGTCCTTAGATATATAAAGGAAAATAAATATTGTAAATAAAGAATTTGAAAAGGAGGCGAATGAAAGAAAGAGAGAGGGGTGTATTAGGTTTCTAGAAAAATGCATAAATATTACGGTACACGTTTGAGATAGGCCAGTCGAGTAAGGCTTGAGTAAATGTTTAGGTTGACCAAAAAAATTGGCCTATAAGATCGATTGTTTGATTTTTGGGATAGAGAAACAAAATTAATGGGTTGGGCCGGCCGATTTGGATTCCCAACAAGAATGTCCAGCCCTTACTTTATACAACTCAACGCTCATATAAATGAAGAAGTATATAATTCACTAAATAAAACAATTTTCTAATAAATAATGAAAAAATTGAAGAATCAAACTAAATATGAGATCAAATGTTTAGTACCAATTAGAAAATAGTATTATAAATTTTACCTCAATACTGGACAGTATATTATTGTAAATCAAATTAGTATGGCTAAAATAGATTTAGCATAGCTAAAAAAGATTTAACATAGCTAAAAAATGAGAGTCAACATAGCTAAAAAATCCTCTCTACCCATTCATCCACTAATCATTATTCCATTTTCCTTTTTTTAAATTTCCACCACATTTTACATCTTTTTTCTAATTTTTGCTTTTATCCTATCCAGATTCTTTGTTTATTCCAAAATTTCTGGGATCTTGCAAAGAATTTTCTTTCTCTCCCACATCACCGATCCACTTTCTACCCTTCTTTACATCATTTCCATCTCTTTCCACCTTTCTCCGCCTAGATTTTTTCTTTTTTACACCTTTATTTTTCCTTTTCCGTTTCTTTTAGTTGACTCTCACAATGACAAAAATGTTTAATTCTGCGAAATTTAACAAAGTGAACAACGGATCAAGTAAACAACCTAAATCGAAGACGAAGTATCGAGATATTACGGAGGAAATGTTATCACCGAGCTCTAATCTCCTAAACACTCCAGAATCGTATAAAGATGAGAAAGAGGAGAGTGTTGAAGAGTTGAATGAAGAGGATTCGAAAAGTAGAACTGAAGAAGAACAAGTTGAAGACACAAATCTGGTTGAAACTGAGAAGATAATAAATCGAAAAATGTCTCGTGGTCAAAATTGTTTGGGTGCGCAAAGAACTCAGTCAAACTTGAGCATCATGAACCGGTTAGTATTCAGGGAAAGAGGGTTGTTAAACCACGGAAGATGTTTTAGAAGAGGGAGCAGAACAATGGGTGAACTGTCTTATAGGGCAATTCATAGATAATCCACCTCCGTTCTATGCTATTACTAACTTTGCGAGGTATCATTGGAGTAAAATGGGTAAAGTGGAGATCAAATCGAATTTAAAAGGAAGTGTTGTCTTCAAATTTGAGAATCAACAGTTTTATAACAAAGCTCTCAAGCAGTTATGGCATATTAATGGTAAGCCATTACTTCTTCGTCCTTGGGTAGCTGGAATGCAGTTTGATAAACTAGATATAGCAAAGATTCCTATATGGGTGAAACTGATTAATGTACCAATGAATCTATGGACACAAAGAGGGTTAGGATATGTTGCTAGTGGAGTTGGAATACCAATTCAGATGGATAGTATCACTGAAACTAAGACTAGACTTGGATATGCCAGAGTTTGTGTAGAAATTGATATAAAGGATGAACTCCCTGAGAGTGTATGGGTTGATATAGGTATTGAAGAACTTCAGAAGGTTAAAGTTGATTATGAATGGAGGCCTATTGTGTGTAAGAAGTGTAATAAGTTGGGTCATGTAGAAACAAAGTGTAATAACACTCAAAAGGTATGGATGCCCAAACAAATGAATGCTAATGTAATTGATAAAGGGAAAGCAGTGGTAGATGAGTGGCAAGTAGTAAAGAACAATAAAATCTCTGATAATAATGGAGGATCAACTTCAGTTACTTTAAGAAACTCTTTTAGTAAACTACAAGATAGAGAACAAAGTCAGATTGATAAGGATATCCTAACTTTTATCAATCATGAAGGTGGGGAAGAGATAACTAGACCACCAAACATATGATTATTGCTTCTTGGAATGTGAGGGGGTTTAATAGTCTCCTCAAACAGTTAGATGTTAAAAGTTTTATAGGTAGTAATAATGTGAAGGTAATTGGGCTTTTGGAAACAAAAGTTAAATATAACAATTATCCTGATATAATAAGTGCTCACTTCTCTCATCTTGAGATGATGCACAACTATAGTAAAGATGATAGTGGAAGGATATAGGTGTTATGGGACAAGAAATTTGCTGACATTAATTTGATTGATCAAACATCTCAAGCTATGATTCTTCAGATTAATGTGAAAGATAGTAATGAAATGTTATATATTGGAATGGTTTATGCTAGTAACTCAGATGAGGATAGGAGGATTTTGTGGAGAGATATGGTGAATTGGTGTAAGATATACGAGAAATAAAAGTTGTGTTTCATGGGTGATTTTAATGAAATACTTAGTATTAAAGATAGGTTGAATTGCACTGATTTAGAGAAAGGAGCTCAGGAATTCATTGACTATATAGATGACTCAAGTTTATATGAGCACAATTATGGAGGACAGTACTATACATGGACTAACAAGAGTACAAATGATCAAATCAGAGCTAGTAAAATTGATAGGGTGTTTATAAATACTAGATGGATAGATTCTTTGAATTCTAGTGTGATTATTCACCCACCATCATCTTCTAATCATTGTGCCCTTAAATTAAATATTGGAGGTGAGAATATTTTTATTCAAAGTCAGTTCAGATTCTTTAACATTTGGTCCAAACATGAGAAGTATATAGAAACTATAAAGGAGGCATGGAGTATCAATGTTGAGGGTAATGGGATGTATAGAGTTTGTGTTAAACAGAGGAATGTAAAAGCTGCTCTTAAGAAATTTAACAAAATATATTTCAGGAAGAACAGTTTAGAGATTGAACAGATGAAGACTCAACTTGATGAGATTCAGATGAAAATCATGGCTGGGAATACTGATTCAAATATATTACAGGAGGAGAAGATATTAAATGGTAATCTTCAAGAAGCTAGAACTATTCAATACAATGTTATGAAACAAAAGGCAAAATGTGTAGCAATTAATGAAATGGACTGTAATTCAGCCTATTTCTACAAAATTGTTAAAGGGAGGATAGCTAGGAATAATATCTCCACTCTTATCACTGACACAGGGGAGGTAATAGAGGATCCTAATCTCGTTCAGCAAGAATTTATTCAGTTCTATACTCAATTACTTGGGGCTGAAGATATAAGAGAAGAAGTATATTCTAGTGAGACTATTGAAAAGCTAATTAATACCTATGTGACTGATGAACAAAGTGCTGAGCTCATCCCTCTTATAACAGATGCAGAAATTAAGGATGTAGTGTTTTCTATAGGAGAAAATAGAAGTCCTGGACCTGATGGTCTTAATTGAACATTTTATAAATCTTCTTGGAGTGTTATTGGACAAGATTTCACTCAGGTTGTCAAGGAATCACTAAATAATTGTAAGATACTATCTCAAATCAATGCCACAAATATAGTGCTTATACCCAAGGAGAAAGATGCTTCTAGTGTCAAAAAGTTCAGGCCAATTTCCTGTACAAACATATCTTATAAGACTATTTCAAGAGTGATTTGCAAAAGACTAAAAAAAGTGATGAACTCTATAATATCTTTGTACTAGGCTGCCTATGTGGGGAACAGGTACATTGGTGATAATATTTTAGTGGCTCAGGAGATTGTATTGGGATATGATAAGAAAAATTCTGTTCCAAAATGTACAATCAATCTAGACCTTCAGAAGGCATATGATAGTGTCAACTGGAGGTTTTTATTAAATGTATTGAAAGCTTTTAAGTTCCCTGAGAAGTTTATAAGATGGGTGAAAATGTGTGTGTGTGTACACCATCCTACTCAGTGTGTATCAATGGTGAAACTTGTGGATTTTTCAAGGGGAAGAGAGGTTTAAGGCAGGGTGATCCTCTCTCACCCTACCTGTTTGCCATGTGTATGGAAATTTTCACAGGTCTTTTTAATGAGTTGGGTAATAAGAAGAGTTTCAGCTACCATCAAAGATGTGATGAGATGAAATTAAATCATATCATCTTTGCAGATGATTTATTAATCTTTTTAAAGGCAGATGTTGATTCTGCAAAAGAAGTAAATAAGGGTCTTGATCTGTTCTCTAGGATGTCTGGGCTGAATATCAATTATCACAAGAGTGAAATCTATTATGGAGGTACTAACTATGATTTGAGACTCAAAATATCTGAAGAATTGAATATTAAAATGGGGTGTTTACCAGTTAGGTACCTTGGTGTACCTTTACTTTCTAAAAAGTTGAGTGTTGAAGAGGGTAATAAGCTTGTGCATAAGATTTATAGTAGTATAAATCATTGGTCCTCAAAATTACTTTCATACTCTGGAAGAGTAGAACTTATTTAGTGTGTGCTAATCAGTAAAATCATGTTTTGGTGCCGTGTTTTCTTACTCCCAAAATAGGTTATATACAAATTAAACCAACTGATGAAGAGTTTCTTATGGAAGGGTAGTAATGAGGGAGCTCAAGGGGCTAAAATAGCCTGGGACAGGGTATGTACTAGTAAACAAGAAGGAGGTTTAGGTATTCCGAGAATTGAGAATATTAATCTTGTGTGTCTATTGTTCACATTCTGGAGAATGTATGCACAAAAAGATAATTTGTGGAGCAGATGGGTGAAATGCAATATAGTGAGAAATAGTTGCATATGGGCACTTGAAGAGAAACAAGCCCATTCCTGGATATGGAAGAAGATTTTGAAGGTCAGAAAAATTGCTTATGAATTTATTTATCATGAAGTCAATAATGGGAACAATACTTACATTATTTGGGATAGATGGATTGATAAGAGTAGTGCCTAGGAAAAGATTGGGATTAAGTTAAATAAAATTGATATAAATAGCAACAAAACAGTTTCAAGTTGCTATGGTGGAAGCAGATGGAGGTTACCACCAAATATAGGTAAAATTTTATCTCTTATTAAGGATGTTGGTGGTCCTTTGTGTGTTCTAAATAAATGCAATAAATAATCGAACCACAACCGCAAGTGTACGGTTGTCCCAAGTAGTATAAATGATAAAACAGATTCGTTCCAAGGACGGGATGGTTGACTACAATGCTTATCTATTAATGATTGATGCACTTATGAAAGCAAATAAAAATAATATGTTTCTTTGGTTTTGTATTAATGCTAAGTAAATGAAAGACTAATGCGAAAATGTAATTAAAAGCTAAGACGCAAGTAAATAAAAGTAAAACGCAAGTATGAGCAGGTAGTACTTGAGAGACGCAGGGGTTTTCCTAATTATCATTCATTTCATACATTGTTTAAGGGACAAATCGGTAAATTTGTATTGGTCGGGATTCTATATTCTCCTTACCCCCCGTCAGGGTGGACTAAGGAGCAACTCTCAAGTGCTACAAACCCCGTCAGGGTGATTATAGTCCACTCTCAAGTGTTTAAATGTAAATTACCCAATAGGCCATAGGTTTAATTAAGCTCGTCAGAGTCAAATAATTTCTAACCTACATTCATTAACTAGTTCGGTACCTAAACCCCCCGTCAAGGTGATCCAATCGCCACTAATTGGAATAGCCTAGATACTAAGTCCTATCATTGGTTAATTACGTCAATAATAGTAATTAAATTGCAAATTAAAGAAAAATACGAATTACCCAATTTGATTTAAATATAAATATCCCAAATCCAAGTGTATAGAATGAAATCAAATTGGGGTTAACCCATTATGCGTTCTCAAGCACTATTAAATGTTTAGCTCATATTAAAAAGAAAAACTAAATTAAAACAGAAAGAATTCATGTTCTTCAATTACAGAAATAAAAGATAGAACCTAATTAAGAATCGGGTTTGGCTGTGATTTGGAGAAGATGACTTTCTCCAGCTCTAAGCTTTCTCCTTTTCCTTGCTTCTGACTTTCTCTCTGGACGCTCTCTTCTAAGGATGATTTAATTTGAAGAATAAAATGAGAGGTACTGAATAATGAGATCTAAAAGCCTATTTATAGTGGTAAAAACGGATTAGGGTTTTACTTAAGGTTTAAATGAAAATTAGAAAAGCCCAACTCCACTCTTGGCCCAAAATCCCGTAATTGCTGATAAACCTTCACTAAAACGGCTTTTCCCGCTTCGTTACAACTCCGATTGACCTGAAATCAGTTGCTAAATTTCCGTAACTCGATAAGGAATGTTTACTCTTCAAAGGTCAGCGGCTAAATCAGCTCTTAAGTGCCTCGAAATCAGCAATCTATGGCCTGGAAAACAGATTTTCAGCTCTAAAAATAATATCTTTGGGATTTATCTTCAAGTCTTGACTTCATCTCGTGATCTTTGACTCTTCTTTCGGATTCCATTCCTAGCTAATATTCAAAACCTACAAACTTTTCACTAAAATACACAAGATTACGCGCAAAAGCTTAATAAATCAAAATTACTAGAAATAAAATGGAAATTCCGGATTATTGCATTTTTAGCTCAAAAATCTATCAAAATATTCAAATAAACACCAAAAATGATGTCTTCCAAGGGCATAAAATTAGAACATTTAGGGAGACATCAAGACCCCCAACTCAAACCTTTGTCGTCCCGACAAAGCAAAACTAAAAACAAGGGGAATGAAGTAGATACAAGAGAAAATAGAAGCTAGCAAATAAACCCTAAAGCAATGCTAAAGATAAATCTCATATAGCAAACATTAAGAACTAACATATACATACACTAATCATGCAACATCAAATATAAATAATCTCAATCATAAAATTAAAGTCGCAATGCTTGAAGGTTACACTTGTACTCATATCTGTATGATGGCTATAGGGTGGTCATTAATCCTAACTAGTTTTGAACGCTCCACCTAGCATATTCCCTATCAACAGAACCATAAATTCACTATGTACTTAGGAATCACGAGGTCTTTACGGTTTTAATAATGGCTTAAGGACGGTATGGATGTATATTTGGTAAATTTGAAGTGAACTTTTGGCTCTCTCCTCACTTACCATCAACAATGTCCTCGAGCTTGAGTTTACGCTCAAAATGTTCTCACTCACCCAATTGACGCACTAATGTTGCGTCCCCATGTCAACCCAATGAAAACTAAGATGATTTCCAAAAATATTCCACTTTGCCGATTTATTTATTCTCTTTTTCTTTTTATTTTCTTTTTCATTTTTTTTGTATAAGATACCCATGACCATTATTTATGTGGAAGTCATGTCTCTTATAATTTTTTTTATTTTTTTTTAAATACCGGCAAAGGGTTACAAATAATAATATCATCTTTTATTTTTGTGCCTCAATACAAACACATATAATCCCTTCCCAATGTAATTTCCCAAATGTGGACCCTCCACCCCAAACTCAAGCTCGAGACAAGTCTCAGGGTTGTGATTCAAGTGCGGGTCATTTGGTCATGCCTAATAATCTAAAGGATAATGGGCTTATATCGTGGCTACAAAAGAAAAGGCTTAAGGCTCAAAATTGGGCTAAGACGGATAAAATTATAATAAGGGATATCAAGCTAAAAGGCTTCAAATGGCTAACAAAGAACTGCCCCTATCATTTTCCTAAGTACATAACTTGTCTTTAGTTCATATCTAGGTGGGTTCTCTACTATTTAGGATTTCACGTTCTACACACCAAACATATTCCTTAAGTACAAGCTTACTTCATTTGCATTGTTCATTAATTTTTCCTATCAATTACCTATGTTCGCATGCAATTGTAAGTGCGTTTTATGTTATTCCCTAAAGTACACTATTTATTATCATAGATTCATCAAAAGTATGCTTAAAGGGACATTTAACATCTTCTACAGTCAAACGCAACTCTGAATTATTTTATTGAAAGCAAATAAAGCAAATAAACACATAAAAATTGGGATGAGGCAACGAACCCCACCCCAAACTCAAAAATGAGTCGTGTCCCCACGACTCGAAAAGACTCAATGAAGCAATTAAACTAATATACACTAAATGAGAAGGGAAAGAAAACGTATCTGAACCAGCGCAAGGCTGGTTTCGGTGTTGCGTCCAAGTTGAGGTTTTGATGTCTTTCATCAATGGTTGCGTTTAAAGTGTTCTTCATCACCTCGAACTTCTTTAAATTTCCCACGTTTTCATTTATTACTCGCCCTCTAAGCATCATCTCTTCTATCAAAATCTTCCTCAATACCCAATTCTCTTTCTTCACCATGTTCTTCGTACCTTTCCTAACCTTCATGGTCATCTCCGATGACCCCAAACTCAAAGCTTCAAGACCCTCAAAAGGTTTTGATAAAATTGTGATTTTAGTGTTCTTGAAGGTTTGGGTTTGAATTATGGATTGTTTAGAGCTGGGTCATGGATATTTCAAGGTTTGGGAAAGGTTTAATAGATAAACTTTAGATTTGGTGAAAGAAAACTTCGGATTAAAGTGTCCAAGAGAAGACAACAGAAGATAAGGTCGAAGAGGTAGTTGAACAAAAAAATGTCCAAGAGAAGACACCAGAAAAGAAAGAAAGCCCAGTGGTAACCAACACATGTCGTCCTCCACCATTCCCTTCACATGTCAGAAAGGACAATGACCTGGAATTCAAGAAGTTCGTTGACACGATGAACAAGTTAAAGATCAGCACTCCGTTTGTAGAATCTCTCACAAGAATGTCAAAATACGGTCAGTCCATGAAGGACATTCTTTCTAACAAACGAAGATTCGAGATGAATGGGTTACCAGAGGAGTGTAATGCTACACTTGAAATCGAGTTACCACTAGATTCACCCCTTCCCACGAAATCTTGGATGGCACCATCCATGATTATTAAGAATCGAGCTGAAAAGTTCGTGGAAATTAAAGGCAAAGGGTGGAAATTTCGTCATCCTTAATCGAGGTATCACGTCTAACTTTGAAAGACGTTAAACAAAAGTGTTGTACGGGAGACAACCCGTAATTTCTTTTATGTTTTTACGTTTTTAGTTTTAAATTTATGTTTAGATTAGTTAATTTTAGTTGATATTGCATATTTGAGGAAGGTATTAGTGTTTTTGATGATTAGGTATTGGAGAAATCGAGTTAGGGAAAGCGAGCAAAAAAAAAAAAATTCCGGACAGAAACTTCGGCAAGCCATATCTTTACGCTCGGATGTCGAAATCAGGTGATCTTTGAGCCTAAACTGCATAACTTTTTGAGATCTAGCTGATGGGGAGGTTTTTGCCACGTGCGGTACCCCGGACCTCAGCCGTGGTGCACCGCAAGGTAAAAACCCGTGCCACGGTAGCAGCCACGTGTTGTGTACAGAAACGAAAAAAAAATAGCTAATGGGTCCGGTATACCGGACCCTATACCGCGCCATGCACCGCACAAACACGTGCCACGGGGTCCTACCACGGGTATTTTGACGTAGGAGGCGCGGAGCACCCCCGCGGTGCACCGCACCCTGGTGCGCAGCTCAGAAACACGTGCCACGGGGTCCTACCACGGGTGTTAACCAGTGAGCAAAAATTTCCGAGCATCAGAGGCGCGGTGTACCCTGCGGTACACCCCATGGTCCGCAAGGGTAGTCCGCACGAGCCGCCAGAGAGAGAAAAGAAAGGGTTTTAAGGCTATATGAAGAATTTTATAAACCTTAAACCTCTTTCTCTTCTCCAAAATTCTCCCAACTCCATTAAAGCTTCATAAAACCTTCACCAATCATCAAAACACTACCCAATCACCATGAAAACACATCCAATTCATTCTCCACATCATTACAAGGAAAATTCAACCACCTATATCATCCCAAAACACCTTGGATCCAAGAATCAAAAGCTTAAATTTCAAAAATTCATCCTACAATTTCTTAAATCCATACCAATCCATGAAGAATCCATCTTACCCACATAGAGAATCATCATCCAATCACTTTTCCTAACCCAAATTAAGCTTGTACAACCAATAATCAAGAGTTTCAAATTTCAAGAGTGGTTAAAGCTTTGAGTTGGGGGTCAATTGAGATGATTAAGAGAACATGAACATTATCTACTGTATGGGAGATGAAGAAATCAAGGTGGTGGATTTAATTGAAGAAATCAAGTGAGAAAAGTCCTAGTTCCAATTCAAAGGGTAAGACAAGTCAAGAGAAGAGAGGTTAGCTAGCTGTGTTTGATTCGATAAGCAAAAAGATTCTACCTTTAGTGAAGATGACAAGACAACCTCTACAAATCAAAGACCTTACACCCGAAGAAAAAGAGAAAGCTTCAATGGCCATGATAGCTTCTCTGAAGTAACAATTAAAGGAACTACCTTTTTCTTATAAGAAAGTATTTGAAGAAGAAGTTGAAGGAGAATACATGAAGGTTCATGGAGATTTGGAATGCTTGGGTTGTTTGTGAATTGTATTGTGTGAGGAGAAGAAGAAGATGTGGCACAGTTGATCTATGAGGAGGTGATACGGATTTTCGATCTCTCCCATGTGTTATATAATGCAATATCCTATTATGATCACGTGTCCTGAACAAAAAGCGAATAAGAAGATGGGTGAAGAAGATACAGTAGATTTAATCCGAGTATCGATAAGGCGAGGTAATAGCCTCGAAGAGTATGTTTTCTTTCTTCCCTACCATTTCTTTATGTGCAATATGTATGCTAATTTTAAATTTTATTTTTCTTGAGTCTTTTTCGAGTCGTGGGGACACGGCTCATTTTTGAGTTGGGGGTGGGGATTCGTTGTCCTCATCTTCCTTTTTGTGTTTTACATAAAATTTAAATTTTTTTGGGTTGAATTAGGCATAGAATATCTTTGAATGTACCTATTTGAGCATGATTTTTTTAAGTTAATGATAGTAGGTAGTATGTTTTTGAAAGATGTCATAAATTTGTTTAGACGCATGTATGAGAACAGGAAATAAAAGATAAGAAAAGTTAATGAGCAATGCTAAGAAGTCACGTTGAAACTTAGGAATAGTTATTTGGTGTGTAGAACGTCAGATTCAAAATTAGTTGAAAACCCACTTATCTATGAACTAGTAATGAAAAAGTAACGAAATCAGGTAGTTAGAAAAATGACTAAGGCAGTTCTTTCATGTTAAAACACTTGAAGCCTTTTATACTTTCTCACCCTTTTATTTGATTATTGTTATTTATCCGTCTTAGCCCCTCTGAGACTTTCTAAAGCCTTTCTTGAAACACATTATAATCCATACCCTTAGTTTTTAGGACTTATCTATATGACCCGCACTCGAATCGCAAAACCTGAGACAAACTCGTTTTAGAGCTTGAGTTTGGGGTGGTGGGTTTCATCATTAGGGAACATTGGGTTTGGGAATTATCTTTGTGATTTCATTGATGATGAAATTGTTATTATTGTAACCGTTTGCCGGGGTAATAGTGAATGGAAAAGAAGCTACGAGCTAAATTTGCCAACAAGGGCATACAATTAAAGAATATATATGAAAAATAGCGTGATATCTCGAACATCAAAAAGAGAATCATAGCTATACAAAAAGAGAAATTGATATGAAAAGAATATATATTCGGACCGGCAAAGTGGATTTTAAATCATCAAAGGTTCTAATTGGGATTGGGGATGCAAATCAAAAGCATCAATAAATTGGGTTGAGTGAGAACATCTTCGAGTGAAAACTCAAGCTCTAGGGCGATTCGTTGATGGCTAGTGAGGAGAGAGCCAAAAGCTCACTTTTCATTATCCAAATATACCACACCCGTCCTTAAGCCAAGTCATAACCAAAGACCTTAGGATTTCTAACTACTAGATGGAGAAACAATTGAGTTATTAGGTAGTAGGTAAGTGGACCATTGGATGCTGTATTTGGGACCTATGAACAACCTATAGCCATTAACCTGAACTAAGTTATCATCCTCTCCTTCTGGCATTGCGAAATTGATCTTAACTTGAGTTTATGGATTGTTGATTACATGTATATTAAGCATCTTTGTGCATTATTTCTTGAGCATTACTACATGAGACTTTTTAGATATTTATGCTCTAGGATCATTCATTGTGTTCTGTTCTTATTCTCCTCCTACTTCTTCTTCTTGACTACCCTACTGTTCTTTACTTTTATTGTATCGGGACGATACAACTTTGAGTTGGGGGTCTTGATGTCTCCTCATTTGTGATAATATAATATACTTCTGAGACATCATTTTAGGCTTATTTATTAGTTTATAGGTCGATCTTAGCTTAATTGAGTGCACTTTCCTATTTTGGGTCTTGATTTGTAGAATTATTATTTTTAGAGCATACAGGGTTTAATTGTTTATTTATTGTGAAGCTTTAAAGATAATTATGGAGATTAATTAGAGTCCAAGTCAAAGACTACAACTTATGGAAAGAGATTTGCATGGAAATTGGAGATAAGGAAACAATTGCTAAAAAGATGGAAAAGGAAAAGCTGCCTAAATCTGGGATTCTGCACACACGTCTAAAGATTGGTGTTTTTACCTAAGAAATAGGCCGAATTTGGTAATTTCCTTCTAATGGGTCTAGATAATTCTGTTGCGATTCTTTTGGTATCTTATGGAGCTCAAACCGACCAATAACGAAGAAGATATGCTCAAAACGGTCCAGCAGTGTTTATCTTTATTTCCATACGAATTTGAGTTGGACTAGGAGTCCATTACTTTCCTTCTCCTTCAAGAAAACGAATTAGGTCTTCCTATAACCTATAAATACAGCCTCTTAACACTCTAAAATCATCCTTGGCCAGACCCTAAGGCCAAGAGGAAGCTGCAACACAAGAGAAGAAGTCTGGAGGGAGCTGTGCAACAACTATGTCTCCTTCAACCTCTTATTTTGTAATTCTTTCTTCTTCTCTTCTTTGTATGAATTAATTCTATTAGCTTAGGTTTTGCATAATGTATAAACTATGAATTCTAATTCTTCTATCTAAGTTTCTTTGGGAATTATATGTTTTAATCTGATATTAGCTACTTACTTTATATTTGATTATGTGTTTTGATTTAATGATTGTTTTCCTTGCTAGTGCACGAGTATAGGATTACCTTAATAGTAGTTAGATGGTCACCGTAACTGGGTGTTTAACTATTGGACCACCACATAACGTCTAGTGTCGATAGCAGTTCTGACAAAACATACTTCTAACTAGATAGTCATTAGGGTTTGTTTTAATCACCGTATCACCAAGATTGCAGTATTTGCTTAGGGCCTTAGTGGCGTTTGATAACCCTATTTGAAATCACTTCTTGGTTGTGACGTAGCCCCCTTAGTCGCTCTCAAGGTCTAAGCTTGGGGAATTTAGAATCCTGACTAAGTATACCAAGAGCTAATATTCTCCCTTACGAACTAGATTTAATAGATAGAATTAGAAGGATTAGTGCATACTAGTAAAACCTAAGTTATATCTTTCATACTATCTTCTTTTCTTTTCTGTTATTTATTTTCTGTCTTTAATTTAGTAGTTTAGTTTTCTTATCAAAAACCAAATAAATATCTATCTTTCTCTTCTTTCTCCTTGCGTATTATTATCTATCTTTAATATCTGCACTTGATAATTTGCATAAGTTCTCTCTAACTTTCGTCAGTCCTTGAGGAACGAATCTTCTTATCATTAAAACTTGCATACGTCCTGTAATACTTGCAGTACAGTGTTAGTTTAGGGTGTGTATTTGCACTTATTTATATCATTAATTTATCACACCTTAGGCCACACCAACGCACTTGAAATCTATCCGACTATCGACTCAAACAAATACCAAAATCTAAGAATATACCAAACTGAATATTCCGAACCAAAAACCGACAAAACCAAACCGATAAAACTGTTTGGTTTGGTAGAAACACCCCTGAAAACCGAACCATTCGCTTCCGGTCTCGGGTTTGGCCAAAAACTGAGCCGACCCGAACCGTGCTCACCCATACTTAAAACTAGCTTTTGAACCCTCTAAGAATTTAGTAGGTATTTTCTGTACCCGACATTTAGTCTTAAGTGTATTACAAACATAATTTTGAGTGTGCAAATTCAAAATTAAAACTCAATCCAATATAGTTTAACAAAATATCAAAATCCAGCAAAAAAACAAAAAAATTAAATTTATACTAAAAACCCACAAAAATCATCAAGATCAAAAAACAAAACTCCTACGAAAGACTATTGAGTTCATCATAAAAAATATCCATTACAATTCCTAGGAGAAAGCACGAACATAGCATAAGAAGTATACCATCGTCCATTTGTTTGTCAGTTGTGGCACTGCAGTTCGGATAAGTGTTTCAAACACGTAAGAGTGTAACGGTTCAATGCGATTATATATTGGTTTTTATCAAAAAAAAAGAAAAAAAAAACTGTTCATTTAACAAAATTATAACTGAACTGGTTATAGTGAACCATAATATCAATTAAAGGGGGTCTATTCAATTGAGAGTATATAGGAGTTTTTGGATTATAAAAGTTGTGAGGTTTTCAATAAAGAGTCTAAATAGTCTTTTAAAATACTGGTGTATTCAATTAAGATTCTAAAGGATATTTTGAAATAATTGTGTATTCAATCTTGTTTTGAAAAAATCCTTTAAAATCTTATGGTATTCAAAGGCCGATGGATTTTTTTTCAGATGTCATTACCTATGGGATTCTATAGGAGTTTAAAGAATAAAAAAATTACTTTGAAATTTATCATTTTACCTAGAGATTTTGATGAATTTCTTCTTTCGACTATCTTCTAACAAATTGAAAATTTTAATTAAAAAATAACTCATGCTACAAATAAAAAACTTTATGAAAAAATTAGTTGTAACATTATTGTTTCAGTTAATAAACTCCTTCATGCTATTAATTTTTTTCATGTAAAACCTCAATTAAAAATCATGGAAATATTAAACGTAAGACGATTGATTTAGTTAAAAAAACTTATGAGATTTTTTTAGTTAAAAAAATTCTTGAAGAGCTACAATATATTATATGAATCTAGCTAAGTACATAATGAAACTAAAATGATGTCTCATGATTAATTTTTTTTTTGTCATTGAGAACTAAAGTTTCAAAAGAAACATATGGTTACCTTGTGTAACATATTACCTATGACGTATTCTACTACTTTGACAATTTCAAGTAGTATTTAGTTGGTTTCATTCGATGAAATATTGTTAAAGTCGCTAACACATTGGTAAAGATCGCGGTCTAACATAAGACCAGTCAGATGTGTAAATAACTTATTTGGTTCCTTATTTTTATATACTTTGATAGCTTAGATTATTGATTAAATATATACAGTTTGCAGTCATTTATAAATGAGTTCCATTTCCATCAACCACATTTTATTGCAATTCAACTACTTAAAATAATAAACCTAAAAATAGTATAATTCAATATTTTATAATATGTATGTGAAAATAGAGCCAGCCCAAGAAAACAAAATATTTCTAGTTACCTAAAGCGAAATTTCATTTTATAGGTTTTTTTTAACTATAAAAAATTTATTTTGATACAATTGAGGCCCTTTTTATTAAAAATAAAATGAGACCTAAAGCGGCCACCTTGTTGGCTTGCCCTAAAGACTGGACATGTGTGAAAATATGGGTCTGATATTCAATTTCTCTAAAAGTAGAGTATTTATAATTGTTGTAAAAACATAAAGAAAAAATTGTATGTCCGAATTTGTCAAAATTTATAAAAGATTTGCAAAAATGTATTAACTTTATACAAAATTTAAAATAAATTTTCTAAAATTTGTTTGGATTTAAAACAATTCATGAACTCTGTAAAAATCTATAAATTTTTTAAAAATCTACCAAATCTCAATTAAATACATCCACGAAATTTCTTATTTTCGTTTTTTTACATTCAAACCTTGCAACTGCGTAGGACATTGCACATATCAACTCATTTTCTTCCATTTCCTCTTTTACCCTCGTAACCTATCTGGTCTATAAGCATACATTTCTCTATTTTCTTAACTAATTGTCTATAGGCATACACTCTATTTAAACAACTCCTGGTTGATGTTATTTTTAATATTGTTTTAGACTTTTCTACACCTTTTCAGTTTTATTTGACTAATGTTTATAAGAATTTTTTATAATATCTAAATTATATACAGAA
Source organism: Nemophila menziesii (assembly GCA_029959085.1). Taxonomy (NCBI): domain Eukaryota; kingdom Viridiplantae; phylum Streptophyta; class Magnoliopsida; order Boraginales; family Hydrophyllaceae; genus Nemophila; species Nemophila menziesii. The sequence continues at coordinate 2,208,915 of JARWIR010000054.1, read as the reverse complement.
ATGTATCACATTATATAAATAATTAATATAGTAATTAGTCAAACTGCTCATCAAATTTCATATGTAACAGTTAAAAGAGAAAGCAGTTGGTATTTGCAGATGCACGGCTACTTCAAGCACCGAAAAATCTTCCTTAACCAACTCATTAGGTGCAAAGACTGCCAAAACCAATAGAAGTGCGTCAATAAATGAATTATATTACATGTCTTACTTACAAGATTTAAATTATTAATATTTTACTTTATTGTTTCCATCCGTGGTTATTGGTATGGATAACAAAACAAAAGGTACCTAAAAGCAAAACTCATGGCTGAAAGATGGATATTTGCTAATTGGTTATGCTATGCTGATAGGGAATTTTAAGGTGTTGGCTTATGGAGAATAAATTCCAATTGGAAAATATGGGGTGAATGAAAGAAAGCGAGTGTAAGCTAATTACAGCTCAAAAATTTAATTTTCCGAGACTTGATAATCTTTATAACTTAATGAGGGAGGACTAGCAATTAATGTAATGAGTATTTTACCACAGATGACTTTTGGGTGAGTTTTTAATGTGGCTATTAATATACGATTGACGGATCATTAATGGGGAGTAAAGGTGTTTAGCTTTCTTAAAATTTTGGAATGTAACAGCTAAAGTAGTATGATATATAATAAATCTGATTCTTAAGAGGTTCATTAGAAATGTAGTTTAGTACAATGGTTATTTCAAACTCTGTTAGTATAATGGGTCGGGAGAATTATTTTTAAAAGCCGCACAACTTATGGTACAACAAAGTAAGGCCCAAATCCCATAACCCTTTAACTAGCCATCTAACCCTAACTAAAAACTCAAAAAAGACTAAATACCCTTTCCCTTCTTATACACTACACTGATAGAAACTAAAAACAAAAACCAAAAACCCATATAGGGGTTTTGAAACCCTCGATTCTCTCTCTCTCTCTCTCTCTCTCTCTCTCTCTCTCTCTCTCTCTCTCTCTCTCTCTCTCTCTCTCTCTCTCTCTCTCTCTCTCTCTCTCTCTCTCTCTCTCTCTCTCTTTCTCTCTCTCTCTCTGTCTTCACTGTGCAGAAGAACACAAGCTTCCCTCTGCATACCCTGACCTCCGTCTTCCACGGCCTTCCTTCCCCTGCGTGGCTCCTCTCTCTGCGAAACTGCAACACCACCACCACGAAGCCCTGCGCGTGGCTCCTCTCTTCTGCGAACCTGCAACACCACCATGCCTCGTCTCTTCTGATGCTGTCAAGGCCATTCTCCACCACCAATGCGAATCAAGGCCAGATCTGTTGCAGGCCAAACAACTCAGATCAAACAGCTTCGTTCCCCATCATCCCACCATCGAGCTTCGACGAAGCCAGAGCGTTAGCCACCAGATCCACCCTTCGCGCAACAACAGGGAATTGAACTGCACCCGTGAACCGTCAGAATCTCACCTTGACACCATCACCGCCGTCCTCATGCTCACTGAAGCCGACACCACCATCGTGGTCTCGCCTTCCAAGCGCCGTGGAACTCTTCTTCATTTCCCTCTGCTCCGTTGTCTTCTCCAATGCAAGAGGCGGCGCCGTTCTGCACCAGTAAACCGAGGAAACGAAGACCTAGCCCTTCGTCGTTCCTACTCACAACCATTCCGTTCTACTCCAGTAAACCGCCTCCATGAAGAAATCTAGCCTCCCCTCTACCACCACCACGTAGTCCAGGCCCTTCTCCACCACCGTGAACCAGATTCACACCATCACCATCCTTTATTTCGCTCGTGGTTCGTTTTGTAGGTTGGATCCAGGTAGTTTCGGTCCAAATATAACTTGGGTCCATGGGAATGGATCCAGCCCAATTGTTAGACTATCCTCCTTTCTTTTGTTGTTCTTGCCGTGTGAGTGTGGAAAGAGGTCCAGCCATGGGTCCAGACTATTTGTTAGAATCTCCTCTTTGTCTAGCCTGTTAGTGTGAGAAGGGTAAGGGGTCCGGCCCATTTTGTTAGTTTTGGGTGTAGATAGTGGGATTGGGGTAAGGGGTCCAGCCCATTTTATTAGTCTTGGGTGTAAGGGTTAAGAAATTGGGCTTGGGTACAACCCTAGTGGTACAGACTTGGACAACATTTGCCTTTATTTGACATGTATTTGGATAAAACGGGCTTGGGTACAACCCTAGGGGTGCAGACGTGGACAACTTTTAACTTCATTGGACATGGACTTTGGTACAGCCGTATAGGTACTTAGAAAATTAGATGGACAACTATAATTCCAATTATATAAAAACCGTTTTACTAACTTAAAAAACTGAAAAATTAATATAGGTCCGTACCCATGGGTACGGATCCACTCGCTTAAAGGAAAGAAGAAAAAGAATAAGAATAAGAAACGAATTTCTGAAGAAAAAAATTGAAAAGGATATAGATAGAAAAAATTCAACCAAAAATTGTAACTAAGACTTATAAAGTAGGTTTTGGTAACTAGGCTTTAAGAACTCTCTTTGTTACATATTAGGCTCTAATTTGTAGATTCCTCTAATGGACCTCCAAAAAGTCTATGGTACTAGAGCAAAACGTGCTATATAAGATTCAGAGAATAAAAAACCCAACTAAAATCTTTTGTTTGCAGAAACTAATGTTTTTCCCTGCCTCAGCACTTCATATGGAGCTAAAGAAGATTTTTGTACAAAGAGGTATAGATAAGAAAACGGAAGATGCCACAAAAGGAATTTCATGGTTGAACGTAGGAGTTGAAAGATTGATATACTTTCCTGCTAGGAGTAAATAAAAGAGACTAACTTTATCCCTAAGCAATTCAATTCCATACATGGTGATAGTGGTAAAACATACCCTAATGATTTAGGGTGATTTGTCAAGTAATATTTACACATTACTTGGAATATAGTAGAATCTAGAAGATCCTACTATGTTCCATATAGTTTATATAACTTTAGAACAATCTATTATATTCTATTACATTCTATAATATATTACGAGCATCTAAAATATCCTAGAAGTTACGAAATGGTCGGGGTCAAGTCAAGGTTACCCTGGGTTGGCGTATTAAACCTCAAAAGGCAAAGATTGTCACATATAAGGAATTTTTAGGGTGGTCAATAGACTTTTAACACATAGGCGAGACATAGAGGTATATCGTTTATCAAACCACGATTCTACTATATTCTACTATATTCGATATGGAACATAGTCGGTCCAAGTAATGTGTAAATATTACAAATTTCCTTCTCAGGGACGGATAGTTATAACACTGGTATTAATCGGAATAGTAGAAATAATCATTAAAACAGAAAAGTAAAAAATGAAGACTTTTGTTTGGTTTTTGTATTAGGACTAAAGATGCAATAAATTAAAGTATTGAACTGCTTAACTGAAATACAACATTGAAAGTAAAAATATGTAGACGTAGAGATGAGAGATGTACTTGAGTCTTGCAAGTGATCCACATAACTTAATATACTTAATGTTTCCGTTTAAGGGCTAAGCCGGTAATTTTTATACTAGTCGGGACTCTAATATCTCCTAGCCCCCTGTCGGGTGGACCTAGGAGCTATCCCACAGTAAGCGACCCCCTCTAAGGTAGTAAGTTTACTTACGGATTTGAAGTTCTTTACCTTGGCTATGTAATTAATCAGGCTTGTCAGTCAATAACGGACATCACACAGATATTACCTAATTCAACAATCAAACCACCTCGCCGGTCGGATGATGACTTTGTCACTAAAGTGAATAGACCAATTACTAAAACCTATTTCTAGTTACGTGGAAAAGAAATAGTAAATAAGCATAAAATAATATCTAGTAAACATTAACCAACTTAAATTAAATAATGAAGTCCTAAATTCGTACAACAAGAATTATATAAACTAGGGCTTCAACCCAAAAGTGTGATTCTTAAGTACAAAGGAATTTAGCTCATGTTTGAATTAAAAACTGAAAATAAATTAAAAGCATTCATTATTTGAAATTATGGAAATAAATTTAGAAACCTAATTTAAGGATAGGATTGGGCTGCTGTTGGAAGAATTGGAATTCTCTAGCTCTAGCTTTCTCCTCTGTCTTATTGCTCTGACTCTAACTTTAGAAATAATGAAGTGTATGTGAAAATGAGGTCTAAAAGCCTATTTATACTAGTATTATTCAGAGTGGGATTTTAATTAATAAATAAAGAGTCAAATGTTGAAAAGCCCAAGTTGAAATTAGAATTCCCGGAACTGTTGTACAACCTGTAGTAAAACGAGTGTAACGTTTACGTCTCACGTCCAAATCACCTGATTCCAGTCCTCAAATCTTCCTAACTCAAAGTCGCAACTTAATCTTTTGGATCTCTAGGACTGACTCAATGCCGAAGTGGCTCGAAATCAGAAGTTAGTGACAGTTTTCTAGATTTTCAGCTCTTTTAGTCAACTCTTCGCGTAATCTTTTCTTTCTTTTGATCTCTCCGCTCGATCTAAAACTTTAATTATCACTTCTTCTCCTTATCTTGGTGCTACATAGCATCCATGACCTAAGAACTTTATACTAAAAACAAACAAATTAACGCACACAAGTTCGAAAAATGAAAATAACATACTTTCAAGGGAAGAAAGTGTAATATATCAAATTATGCATAAAAGTCTATCAAATACGTCTATTGTTCACCTAAAATGATGTATCCTAAGGGAATATATATAGAACGAAACGGAGACATCACAGGTTTCCCATTCTCATTAATTTCCACCTAAACATCGTCATGTAACTTAGCCATATATTTTTCTAGCTTACGTCTTTCTCTTTCCTTTTTCCAATAACCTCTAAGTAATGTTTCAAAACTTGCGCTCATTCAAAAAAACTAAAAGACCTGAAAAAGACAAAAATAAAAGACAGGCGTAAAACAGAATATAACAACTAACTATACTTAAAAGGAGTCAATACAAAAATCACACGATGCAATCCCCAGCAGCGATGCCAAAAACTTGGTCGCTCCTAGAGTATGATAAAAATCAACACTAAAGAAGAGAAGCGACTACCGAAAGTGTACGGGTCGTCCAAGTAATAAGTAGGTAAATATGGGATAATCGTCTCCATAGGGATTGAGAGGTAAGAAGAATGTGTTTGAATGAAAAGTAGAATTAATTGAAATACGAAATAAATAAAAGTTAGATATATGTTTTGCTTTTAAACGTGGAAAGACTAGACGCAAGAATGTAAATTAACTAGAGATTAAACATAATCAAAATAAAGAAAAGATTAAAGAGTTGATGCAAATATGAGAAGTATACTTGAGTCTCGCTAGGGAATCACCTAAAGTCGTATATCTGATACATCCAATTAAGGGTAAAGCTGGTACTATAGTATTATTTGGGACTCTGATGTCCTCCTAACTCCCGTTAGGGTGGACTTAGGAGGCAATCCCACTGTATTACAGACCCTGTTAGGGTGACTATAAGCTACTTTCAGATGAATATGATTAAAACCCGATTGGCTTCGTGGTTAGTCAAGCCCGTCATGATCAATGACGAATACCACGCGTCTATCATCTAGTTTAGTAATTAAACCCCTCTTTCCAGATGATCACCGCTACTAGTGAATAACCTAATTACTAATACATATTCCTAATTAGCCAAATTAAAAACAGTAAACAAGCATGAAATAATAGTCCATTCGAAATATCCAACTTAAAGTAAATTGAAACAATCAAAATTTGAAAATATATTAAATAAATAACTTAGGGTTCATTCCATATTGCGATTCTCAAGTATGTAAAGATTTTTCTTTTCGGACATAAAAGTATGTAACGATTTAGCACATATTGAAATAAAAATCTAAAATTAAATTAAAAGTATACATATTTCCTTAAAAATAAATAAAATCGATAACCTAATTGAAAGATTGAATTGAGTTGATGATTGAAGAAGGACTGATTTATGAGGTCTAAAGATCCTTTTATAGTGCTTAAAACCGGATTAGGCCCATGGGTGATTTAATTAAATAAATTAAGGGTCCAAATCTGTTTTATATTCTCGCTTACCTGAAACGACTTCTCAAATTTCTGAACTCAGAGCTGCGTCTTTTTCATTTAAACCACCAAGTCAAATACTGCACCGTTTGGTCTCAGGAAAGGCTAGAAGTGACGTCTTTCTAGTTTTTAATGCTCTTCCACCTTCACTAAAGTGATGTCTTTTGCTCCTTTGACACTTCCATTTGATCTTGTACTTTAAACTTCACTTCTTCTCTTCATCTTAATGCCTCCTAGTATCCATGTACCTAATAACTTCACACTAAACAAGAAAATTAATGCACAGAAGCTCTAAAAGTAACAATATTATAATTTCGAAGGAAGAAAGGGCAATATAGTAAAATATTCCTAAAAATATAAGTCCAATTTATACCTAAAAACAATGTCTCCTAAGGATATATATTTATCATAAATAAGGAGACATCACTAAGTCCAATTTCTACCTAAAATGAAGTCTCCTAAGGGGATTAATCTATCACAAACAAGGAGATATCGTGTCTCCAAAGGACGCTCGCCCATGGTTTCTTAGGGGTCTTTCTTTGAAAAAACTTGTATGCATTTTTTAGTTGGACATAGGCATTTGGTAGTACATTTTCTAATTATCTACGGTATACCACTATCACTAGAGTTGTACTCATCTTTTTACCTCTGGTATACAAATGGTATTGTGTGGTATACCGTTAGTCTAGACACCTTTATTTATACTACAAGAGAAGGTTTTAGAATCCTTCAATAATGTCTATCTTCTAGAAGATCCTACTATGTTCCATATTGTTTATATAACTTTAGAACAATTTATTATATTCTATTACATTCTATAATATATTACGAGCATCTAAAATATCCTAGAAGTTACGAAATGGTTGGGGTCAAGTCAAGGTTACCCTGGGTTGGCGTATTAAACCTCAAACGGAACAGATTGTCACATATAAGGAATTTTTAGGGTGGTCAATAGACTTTTAACACATAGGCGAGACATAGATGAAGAATTTTAGAAAACAGAAATTTACATGTATAATGATATTTTCATGTTAGATTTTTTTTGTAATTATTTAATATTAAAATATTAATAAATTTGGTTTCTTTATTGTATTATGAAAATTTATTAAAAAATTTCCTACTAAAGAATACCTTATAGTTTTGCTCAGTTTAGGTATTGTATTGTGTAAGATCGCCCTTGCTAATAGATTATTCTAAACTTAAGGTTATCAAGCGCCACCAAGGCCCTAAGCAATTCAATTCAATAAATAAAGGCTAAATATATGTAAAATAAATTATAAAAAATATAAATTTATAATTTATATAAAATAAACGATATTGAATATAGTAGAATATAGTAGAATCTAGAAGATCCTACTATGTAAAGTCAAGGTTACTTTATAGAAGATTCTACTATATTCCATATCTTCTACATAATTGTAGAATAGTCTATTCTATTCTTTTACATTCTATAATATATTCCAAGCATCTAGAATATTCTAGAAGTTACAAAATGGGTCAAGTCAAGGTTACCCCGTGATGGCGTATTTAACCTCAAAGGGCACGGATGTCACATATAGGGAATTTTTAGGGTGGTCAATAACCTTTTAACACATACGCAAGACATAGATGGAATGTTTTAGAACACAAAAGTTCACATGTATAATGATATTTGAGTAATGATATTTTCATGTTAGAATTTCTTTTTTTGTATATTATTTGATATAACAATAATAATAAATTTGGTTTTTATTGTATTATTGAAATTAATTTGAAAGTTGCCTACTATATAATTAAATATACCTAATAGTTTTACTCAGTTTAGGTATTATATTGGGTAGGATCACCTCTAATAATGGACTATATATGTTACAATATTTAATACTTTAAACTTGCCTTGTATTGTCGTGTATTGGTATATGTCAATAAATAAAATTAATGTTATTACTTTCTTTACAAAAATATATTGTTTTTTAAAAAGAAAGACTGAATTTTTTTTCTCAATAAGTGTAAGGTGTTACGATCAATATTTTCCATTAATAGAGGCTAGCAACCTCTATTTATACTACAAGAGAAGGTTATATAATCCTTCCATAATATCTATCTTCTAGAAAAAATCTACTACATTCCATATCGTCTATAAAATTATAGAATGATCTATTATATTATATTATATTACATACTATAATATATTACAAGTAGTTAGAATATTCTAGAAGTTACGAAATGGTTGGGGTCAAGTCAAGGTTACCCTAGGATGGTGTATTTAACTTCAAACGGCATAGACTGTCACATATAGGAAATCTTTAGGGTTTTGAATAATCTTTAACACATAGGTAAATAATTGGAGAGTTTTAGAACACAAAAAATCACATGTATAATGATATTTTTATGCTAGAATATCTTTTTTTGTATTTTATTTAATATTAAAATAGTAATAAATATGGTTTTTTATTGTATTATTAAAATTAATTTAAAAAAATTCTACTATATAATTTATAATACCTTATAGGTTTGCTCACTTTAGGTATTGTATTGTGTAGGTACGCCTTAATAATGGTATATAATGCATTGTTAGGATTCAGATTATCAAAGAAAATAAAATGATATGATAAAATTATTAAAGGAATGGAAATGAAAGTGATAATAATGTTTGAATTACTAAAATATTAATGAATAAAGATATATATCACCCTTTTTTGTTTCACTCATGTATCACCTCCTACGTGGAGGTTTTAAACACCAATAAAAATGTTTCTCTCTCTTAAATGTTTATTTTCTCTTTCCTTTATTTAATGTCACATTAGATGACACATAGGAGGTGATAAATGGGTGAAGCAAAAAGGGGTGATATATAGCAATGCTCAATATTAATAAAGAAGTAATTGATTAAAAAATCATTTGTTTGGATTCACATTATTAAAGGAAATGAAAGAATTATTTTACATAAAAATACTTTTATACCATTTTTATGTAATATAAAATATTATATATTGAAATTATAAGATTATTTGTGACATTTTAAAAAGTAATCATTTCCTTTTTTTGAAATGACTCCAAAATGGGAGGATGAAATAATTAACATTTCTAAAAGAAAACAAAGAACTGTGCAATTTATTGAATTACTTTCTTTTAAAAAAAATCAAATTTAAACAAAAGGAAAAACAAATTTATTCCTATCATTTTTTTCTTTCTTGTAAAAATATAAATTCAAACAATATATAAATGTTAATTGTCGTGTACTAATATATGTTAATAAATAAAATGAATTCTCTTGCTTTCTTTACAAAAATGTATCATTTTCTTAATTAGTAATGATTTCTTTACAAAAATGTATCATTTTCTTAATTAATAATATAAAGTTGATTTTTTTTTCGAGTAATGATATATGTCACCCTTTTTCATGCCACTCTTTTATCACCCTTCTATATATATGCTTAGATTTTCTTGAATAGAAGATAGAGAAAAATTAAATAGGATAGAAAAATCAATTCATTGGTACATATAGGCATACACCTAAGAGGTGATAAAAGGGTGATAAAAAAGGGTGACAAATATTATTACTCTTTTTTTCCTATAAATGTATGGTATTAGGATGATGAATTCATTCTCAATTTCATAATTACATGATCTTGAAAGATGTCTAAACCAATTCCTCTAATATGTCACCCTTTTTCATGTCACTCTTTTATCACCCTTCTATATATATGCTTAGATTTTCTTGAATAGAAGATAGAGAAAAATTAAATAGGATAGAAAAATCAATTCATTGGTACATATAGGCATACACCTAAGAGGTGATAAAAGGGTGATAAAAAAGGGTGACAAATATTATTACTCTTTTTTTCCTATAAATGTATGGTATTAGGATGATGAATTCATTCTCAATTTCATAATTACATGATCTTGAAAGATGTCTAAACCAATTCCTCTAAGTTTTTATCTTATCTTTATGTGGTTGGGTCAATGTTATTCATTTGAACCGACACAAGCACCAACACCAGAATTAAATTTGATTGAGAAAACATGTGAAGCAACTGAATGGAAAGATCTTTGTGTTACCTATTTAAGATCTGACCCTCGAAGCTCTCATGCCGCCTTGAAAGGCCTAGCTACCATAATGGTTAGTTCAACTTTAACGGAGGTTAAGAAGACCTTGAGAAATACGACCAAGTTATATAATGAGAGTCATGATCTAGTGATGAAGAGTCGTTTTAGTGTATGTATCGACTACTACAATCATGTGATTGATTACGTCGATGTCACATTTAAAGCATTGCATACAAATAATTTTTTTTATGCACGCTATTATATGAAATTGTCAGGAGGTTATTTTTTAAGTTGTGATTCTGAGTTTACCAGTGATGAGAGAATTCGAGACTCACCGTTAAGTGAACAAAATTTGCTTCTTCATAAACTTTGTTATATCAGTAGTGACATAGCCGATATGTTGAATGTAAAGTAATTTATTGTATGATTGTGGAAACGATATGATTTTTGTATTGGGTATCTGATTATAATAATTTACCCTAAAAATATCCATTTGCTATCTTATAAGTTGTTCTTCGAATAGTTTCAATAATTTCTTCACTTGGGTATTTCAATACTTTCGATCTTATAATTTCTTCATTGTCTCCGAATGAAGACACATTTTTCGTGCCCGCGTTGAATTATGCGATCTTGTGATTGACGTTGATATAAATTTTACAATTAAACCATAGGCTTTAAATGATTTTACCACGACAAGCCAATATTTTTTCTTTTCATGAGCAACGTGATATCGCAAGTCAATGTTAGGCTAAGTCCAACATGACCCCAATTCTGGTAAAAAGCTAGAATTGGGGTTTGACCACTTAAAAGTTATGCTCTAATAGTATCAACAGAATATACAACCCCAATTGTAACTAACAATTTTTTGTTCTCTTTTAGTTAGATCTGTTGAGCAAGAGAGCTTTAGCAACAATTTTTTCTTTATTTTTTAAATTTATTTTACCTATCAAAAGACTATAATTTTATTTTTTTTATTTTTTTTATTTTTTTTAATCTACTTAATAATTAAAATTCTAGTTATCTTTTGATTTTCTTTTTCTTAATTCATGTTACGTGTTTAGTTTATTAGACATGTTTTTATGTTTCATTTGTAATCTTCATTTTATATAACTTCACTAGTTATATTTTTTATAATTTGTTTTACATATATTTAGCCTTTATTTATTTTTTCTTAAAATCACGTCAAATAAGTTTTTTAATTATAACTTATATTAAATTATTTATTTTGCATTAAATTTTGTTTTCTTAATCTTTTTGATTTCAAAGCTATTTCTTTTTCAATTATTTTTTAATTCATTTTCTATATCAAATCTTATTTTTTAATTTTTAAAGAAAAAAATCATAAATTATGATAATATTAATAAAATAAAATTTCTACATATTTTTGTAAAAAATTATTATAAATATAATTATAATTAGTATATAAAATAACCTTTGTAAAATAAATAAATAAAGATATTTTATTAAATAAAAAAACTATATAAATTAAGTTTGGATATAAATTTTAAAATTGGAGTTGAAATAGGGGAGCTGTTGGAGTAAAATTATTGTAGGGAGTTAATATATAAGAGAAATTGGTATTTAACTCCCTATTTTAGTTAAAAATGTAGGAAGTTGTTGGACTTAGCCTTAAGTCACCAAAATTCACTTATTAAAGATCTTTCTTATGTGGCTTCTTATATAGCCAACATGTTGGATACCAAGTTATGTTTTGTAAAATCGTAGATATAATATGATTATTTATTGAGTATCTCAATTATATCAATATACCCTAAGACTCTCCATTTTCTATCTTATAAGTTATTCTTCGAATGCTTCAAATATATTTTTCTATTGCTAACGAGTAGCATAGAAAAATATTGTTATTACATCAAAATAATTATACAAAACATAATTTATATTGATCTATTAATTGATGAAGATATAAAAGTAGATTATAAAGCAATTGAAACCCATAATTTTTTAGTAGGACAGTTAATTTACATATCCATTCCATATAAATATTGTAATACTCTAACGTTAGCTAATTATAGTAAAAATGGTTGTTAGTAACATATTTTATATTGAATGTTAGGCCACTGACCAGGGCAGAGCCATTTTTGCTGTTGGAGTGGGGAAATGATCCCAAATGTGTTATTGAATTAATCGCACTATAGGTTTGTATATTATGAAAAGTTGCACCACAAATCCCTAAAATATGTAATATCCATTATATTAAAGGGCATTAAGTTTAATGCCAATAGATACCCCTCTTTATAATATAAGACTAATTTTCTAATCAATAGTTACAGCCCAACTAGATTGGGTAAAAAGCCCAAAACACCCCCGCCCCTCCCCCTTTCTATGTTAACCATATAGAAAACCCAAACCCTAAAATACAATTTCTATTAACGTACGTATCCAAAACCAACTCTCTCCCATCAAACTCTCTTCATCGCTCTTTCTCTAGAATTCAAACCACCAAAATAAAAAGACATATCTTCACCATCCACATTCCCCGCCACCATCTCCACTAACATCAACACCCCTATAAGCTCACAATCTCATACCACCATTGAAGGCCTTAACCTTCCATATCCGGTCTCACCTTCCGCCACTCAATTGCGCAAGAAAATCGTCGTCGATGTGAGATCTAGAACCGCCCCATCATCAAACCCTACGCCACCTTCATTACCACCCTCTTCATCACTATCTCGACCCACATCATCTCTTCCCAACAGCAGGTCTCAACTTCCCAGCAAATCCATATCTCTGTCGCCCCATATCCTCTGTCCGATCCCAAGCCAGATTTCTGCCACTCTACTGACAACCCGGATCCTCACCCTCATCATCATCATAACCCAACCCCGATCCATCTGAATCTCTTCGCCCATCACCACCATGGTACAGCCTACTGAAGACCATCAAGCACCATGGGTACAGACCCGTAAAAATCCCATCACTATTCTCTAGCATAAAAAATGGATTTGATATCCAGGCTCCACCTTCATATAGCGTCGCTCAGCTGGAGTTTTTTTTAATGTTTCGTTGTCCTGATGGGTCCAGCCCGATATGCTTTTGTCGCTGATGGGGCCAGCCCCGATATGGTTTTGTGGCTGATGGGGCCATGCCCAATATTAGTGGTATCTTGATATATTGGTCAGTGAAGCATAGTGGATTTGGGTTAGGGTTTTAGAGGATAATTATTTTTGCAACAGGGATTGAGAATATTAGAGATGTTATACCTTTCCCTAGATATCCGGGAAGGGCAGACCTTTGAATGTAAGGCAAACTGGGTTCCTTTTGTTCATTGTTATGGTTTGCAAAATAATTTACAGTTTATTTGATTGCAGTATGATTTTTAACTAGATCGATTTACGAAATTGGTTATGTTTTGGTTTTATGAGAATGAATGATTTCAGTTCTTTGTAACTATTTTTGCAACCCAGACTGTTGTGTTTTTGTTTTCAATTTAATGTCCAGTTTTTTAAACAGTCATGCTTGTATAACATTTCTCTGATATCCATTTTTGTCGAAATTTATCTCATATCATACCAATAAATATGTTTGGGGTCATGGGGTGAGGTGGTTTAGGTCATGGGCCCGTACCCCCAACGAGATGGGTTTGTACCCACCACGGGATTTGGCGAGATGGGTCCGTACTTATATGGACAAAATAACAAATGACTTAATAAAATAAAATAAGGGATTGATCAAAAAAATAAAACAAGCCGCGGCCCGTACCCATAAGGTTTTTTTTTCAGGGACTAGATGAAAATGCACGTGGGTCTGTGGTGTCGCCTAGGGCGTGATAAAATAATAGATAAAGTAAACGCAAATAAGCACCCTAGGCTAGCACGGTTCCGAGCTAGTTGATAAACCCATTAAATGAACATGCTAGAGGTGAAAAGTAACAAAATACGTAGTTTAGAAAGTTAGTAAGGAGGTTCTTGATAACCCACACGACTCAATTTTGAGTTCAGGGTGGGGGCTTCGTTGTCCTCATCTTCTTCTTTTTTAGCATAAAAATTTAAAAAATTTAGGGTTAGGAATTGGCATATAATATTGTGAATACTCGTTTGAGTATGTTTGAATTAGGTTAATGAACAGTGTCACTACGAGCTTCAGTATGTATGCATGTAAACAGGAAGTAAAAGATAGGGAAGATTAATAAGCAATGCGTATGAAGTGTCAACTTGAATCTTAGGGAGACTTGATTAGTGTGTAGAATGTTAGTTCTGAAATTAGTTGATAACCCACTTAATCTTTGAACTAAAAGTGAAAAAGTGACGAGATCGTGTAAGTTAAAAAATGTATAAGGCAATTCTTTCATATAAGCCACTTGAAGCCTTTTAGCTTTCTCACATGTTTTAATTGAATATATTATTATTATCCATCTTAGCCCTTCTGAGCCTTTCTAAATCCTTTTATTAGCCACATTACACACCATACCCCTAAGTTTATATAACTTGTCCATATGACTAGTACTCAAATCGCAACCCCGAGACAAGTCGTTTTAGAGCTTAAGTTTGGGGTGGTGGGTTTCATCTTAGTGAAACATTGGGTTTTGGGAAATTTTGATTTGTAATTGTTATATAATTGATTGTGGTTTTTATTGTAACCCTTTGTCGGGGTAAAAGAAAAGAGAGAAGATTAAAAATAAATATGAAAAAATAGCGTGATATCTCACATAAAAAAGAGAGTCATAGCTAGCTACCAAAAAAAAGGTACGGAAAAAATTTAAATTGGACCAGCAAAGTGGAATTTGTTATGTAATCATCATGAAAGCTTTTATTTGGGTTATTTAGGGGATGCAAATCAAAAAGCATCAAAATTGTGTTGAGTGAGAACATCTTCTAGTAAAACTCAAGCTTTAGGGTAAATTCGTTGATGGAACGAGAGGAGAGAGCCAAAATATCACTTTTCATTATCCAAATATATATCATACTATCCCTAATCTAACATTACAACCGTAAAGACCTTAGGATTTCTAAATACTTGGTTGAGGAACAATGGAACAATTAGGGCATAGTTAGGTGGACCATTGGATACTATATTAGGTCCTATGATCACCCTATAGCCGTCAACACAAACTAAGTGAAAACCTCTCCTTCTGGCATTACGAAGTTAATATGGACTTGAATTTATGGATTGTTGATTGTGTGTATATTAAATTTGTATGTGCATTATATCTTTGACATTACTACATGAGACTATTTAGATATTTTGCTCTAGGATCGTTCATTGTTTTATGTTCTTATTCTTCTTCTTCTCTATATTTATTGTTCACTACCCTATGGTTCTTATCTTAATTGTGTCAGGGCGACACAACTTTGAGTTGGGGGTCTTGATGTCTCCAGTTATGTGATAGAATAATCTAGTCACAAGACATCATTTTAGGGGTATTTCATACTTATTTTTGGGTTTTTCCCGAGTTGTTCATGATTTACACTTTCTTGTCTAGATTTAGGTGTTTTGCTATTTTAAGAGCTTTTGCACATAATTTGTGTGTTATTTGTGTAACACTTTAGGTATTGGAAGCTATTACACCTTGGAAATGATAAGAAGTGAGGAAAAGCAAATAAAATACCTCGGTCATAATTGAAAAAGAAAGTTTAGATATATTTGGAAAGTTAAACAATCTGTCATGCTGGAAAAACGTCCACTAATGGTAATGCTGCAAATATGGGTTACAACTCTGAAGGAACTCTTTTAGGAGCAGAGAGATCTTTGAATTGTGGTTGTTTCCATATAAAATACACTGCATTCCGATAAGTAACGAAGGATATATGACCAAATCCATTTGTAAAGGTTTATCCTGTCCTACAATTTAGGAATATGAATTTTAGTAAGATTTGGACTCCTTGACTTGGGGAACACTCTAGGTATCGACCTAAGGCATATATATATATATATATATATATCCACTTTTACCTTAAGAAAATCATTCTTGGTCAGTTCCTAATCATCAAAAGACCAAGAGGAATCCTAGATCAAGAGAGAAGATAGAAGATAGAAGAAGGAGCTTGGAAGATGTTCATGTCATTCCAACCCTTTCCGTTTGTAATGGTTTTTTTCTTTCTTTAGTATGAACTAATTGTATTTAGCTTGATAATAGTGTATGTGTATGAACCCTACACTTGTTTTATTTGATATTTGAATTTGGGATGTCGTTTTACATTTCATTGAAATTAGTAGTGATAGCTCTGTTGTTATGTGTTTCTTAATATAATGTATGTAGTTCCTGCGGTGCGCAACATATAGGATTACCATAGTAGTTGGATTGTCACCTCGACATGGGATTTAATTATAGAAACACCACATAAACGTCTAGTGTGTGGTAGTGATCCGGAAGGGCTTGTCTAACTAGATAGTCACTAAGGTTTGATTTAACCATTGATCAATGTGTAGGGTCCACCACACCATACTCTTGGTGTTAATGATGCAAGGCAATAGCCTCGAGAGTATGTTTCCTTTCTTTCTTACCATTTCATTACTTGTGATATATATGCTAGTTTTTAAATTATTATCGATTCTTTTTCGAGTCTTGGGGACACAGCTCATTTTTAGTGGAGTGTGGGGATTCGTTGTCCCTCATCTCCATTTTATGTGGTTTACTGCTTTTTAGGTAGAAAAAAATTTGGTAGCTATAATTAGATGTATATTTTATTTAATATCCTAGAAGCATAAATTTAGAGATTTAATGATAGTAAATAATTTGTTTATGAAGGACTTGTTTTGTATGCTTAAAGTATGAACATGAAAACACTCCTTAAAAGTGAGGAAAGGATTAGTAAGCACTTTAGTAGAAGTAAGTTTGATCTTAGGGAGCCCTGAGGGGTGTGTAGACCATGATATCCGAGCTAGTTGATAAACCTATATAATAAACGTGCTAGAGGTGAGAAATTAATGAAATTGCATAAGTTTCAGTTCTTTGATAAGCCTTTGTCTCCTTTTCGCTTGTTGTCCAAATTTAATTAATATTATACCTCTCAGCCCCTTCTATCCTTTATAAAGACTTTTTATTAGTCATGTACTCATGTTACAAGCCATACCCATTAGATTATAAAACTTCTCAATAGGATACGCACTCAAATCTCGATGCTAAGACAGTTTCCTTTAGAGCTTGATTTTGGATTGTGGGTTTGAAATATGGGAAACACTTAGGTGGATATTTTTGAGGTTCTTATTATGTGATTTTGGTGATGATACACCATGTTTTATATTGTAACCCTTTGTCGAGATAGAAGAAAAGGAAAAAAGTATTGAAAAGAAAAATCAGCAAAGAAGTAGCATGACATCTCACATAAAAAAAGAGTAATAGCTAACTTACAAAATAAAAAATTGATATAAAAATATTGAATATGAAAAGGAGGATCTGAAATTAAGTGCATCAAAATATTTGGTTGAGTGAGAAAATTTATGAGATCATCTTAAACTCTATGGCGATTCATTGATGGCTAGTGAGTAGAGAGCCAAAAATTCACTCTACATTTTCCAGATTTATGATCATACCGATCTAAGCCTAACATTACAACCTTAAAGACCTTGTGATTCTGAACTATGTGATCTAGAAGCGATTGAACCAATAGAGAGTACTTAGGTGGACCATTGTATACTAAGGTAGGACCGACAAACACTCTATGGCTGATATATTTTCGAGACTTTCCTATGTCCTTATTTCTTATTGTGTCGGGACGACACAACTTTGAGTTGGTGTCTTGATGACTCCATATTTTGATAAAATAATCTAGTCACGAGAAATTATTTTAAGTGTATTATGTACTTATTTGAGAGGTTTTTCCAATCATTTGATAATTTCTCAATTCATACCTTGTTTTGGAGGTTTGTCACTTTTAGAGCATTTTTGTTGTAATGCGTGTGTTAAATGTGAAAAACTTAGGTACAAAGATGATATTAGATGCCAACACATGGATAAGAAGTTGAAGAAAGATGATCAAAAACAAAATCAAGAGTTAAAGTACAAAAGAATCCATTTTTAGAAAGTTCAAAAGTTGTCAGCCAAACTTGGAAAGTGTACTATTTTCAATATCACGTAAAATCCACAGAGAATTTGAATGATCCCTTTTATATCCATTTAGTACTTTGAATTAAGAACGTGTGGCTACTGACGGCGAGTGATTTGGAGGTGTAACGAAAAAGTTATGTATTTTACAAACTCTATTGGCCAACTAGTCCATTTTCTAAGGAAATCGTATTTGAGCTGGATTAGGTCTTTAAAATATAGCCCATGACCTATATTTAATCCCAACCTCTATACATATCAGAACTTGACTTAAGAAACAAGTCCTTGCATCCATAGCCTCTAAATTATTCAAGAAATTCATCAGGGAGAAGGGAGAAAGCAAGTTGAGTTTAGGAGGAAGAAAAGATGGTGGAGAGTCACAAACTCCTCTTATCCATCCTATGACTCTACCATTAGGGTGATTTATCTTAAATCTTTGGCTTAACCATGTTTTTAAGGTATTTACTCTTTAGTTTTATTTCCTTTATTATGAATTACTTTTCCCATAACTTGGGTTTGCAATATGTATAACCCTGAAACTATATTTTCTTGTTCAATGTTTTTCGGGATTATATTTAATTGAGTTGAGCTTTTACTTTTTATAATTGTATTTTGTGTTTGTTTTTATCCCAATCCTAGTATTGGTCCAAAAAAACCTTACCAAAGCTTTTTTCTCTCTCTCATTGGCGATAAAGGCGATTAGGGTTTTGAGTGACGTCAGATTAGGGTTTCGTCTAAATCAACCGGCGAAGAACACCGTGATGTCTCCCTATTTGTTCTAATTATTAGCCCTTTGGAGACATCCTTTTAGGTGAATAAATGACTTATTAGATAGACTTTTAGGCTTAATTGATCATATTGCACTTCCTCCCCTTGGAAATTAACTATTTGCAGAATCTGAGCTTTTGTGCGTAAATTTGACTATTTTTAATGCAAAGTTAATAGGTTCTTGAATTTCGTGAAAGACCAATCCAAGGAGAATAAGTGAGAATAAAGTCTTAGTGTGTTTTAGAGTGTTAGGAAATGATTTTTAGTCGAGTTTCTATTTTTAGTGTGCACTTTCCTATTTCGTTTTCTTGATTTATTGATTTATTCTTTTTAAGCATATGCGGTTTAATTATTTATTTAATGTGAAGCTTTAAAAGATATATGGTAATTACTTAGAGACCAAGTCAAGATAAAGAAGTAAAGGAAAGAAGATTTACATGGAAATAAGAAGATTTAGGAAAGATATATACAAAGAAGGAAAAGATAAAGCTGCCTTATGAATCTGAAATTCCAGCCACGTTTTAAATACCAGTCCATAACTTACGATTGGCTAGGAATCTGGACGAGTGGTCTGCACCAATAGAAAGATCTTTCCAAGACAAGCAGTTTCATATATTGGAATTCCTCAAACGGATAAGTATTGAAAAAGATATGACCAAATCAAATCAGCAGCAGAATCTTACCTTTCCTAGAATTTAGGGCTACGAATTTAAGAGTTCTTAACTTGTCTTCCACTCCAAGTAATTCGACATAGGGCTTTCTAACACCTATAAATACACCCCTTAGACCTCATAATTCAGTACCTCTCAATTATTCTTCAATATATACATCTTTAGAGAGAGAGTCAGAACCACCTCTCATATTTTACACAATTCATAACATCCTTAGAGAGAGAGTCAACCACTTCAGAGCAAGAAGGCAAAGGAGAAGCTAGTGCTGGAGGATTCTGTTCTTCCATCAACAGTCATCTAAACCTTAGGTTATATATTTCTTTTCTGTAAATAAATATGATGTCTTTCTATTTAGTTTCAGTCTTTAAATTTACCATGAGCTAAACTTTTATATACTTGAGAATCGCAATAAAAAGATGAACCTTAATTAATTATTTCTATGTTTTGAATTTGGGATTGTTTAGATTTAAATTGAATTAGGTCTTAGATATTGGATATTACTTTTTTCTTAATCACTATTTCTTTTCGGTACAACTAGAAATAGATTTTAGTATTTGGGCTATTCACTTTAGTGGCGAAGTGATCATCCGACAGGGGGGTTTGAATACAGATCTAGGTAATACCCGTGTAATGTCCGTTATTGACCGGCAGGCTTAACTAGTTACATATCCAAAGAGGTAAAATCATATCATCCGAAGAGGCATATTCAACCATACAGGTGTTTATGATACTTTAGGATAGCTCCTAGGTCCACCCGACAGGGGGCTAGGAGATATTAGAGTCCCGACTAGTATACTAATACCAATTCTACCCTTAAACATAGCATAGATTATATTGATTAGGTAGATTCCTTGCGAGACTCAAGTATATCTCATCTCTGAAGTTAGTCCTTTTACTTTATTATTTCTTTTCTGTTAATTTATTTTATTGCATATTTAGTTTAAGAAAACCAAACAAAAATCTATTATTTACTTTTCTGTTAAACAATTATTCTTGCTATCTGATTAATACTGAAGTTGAACCTAATCCGTCCCTGCGAACAAACTCGATATATTGAATATTACTTGGACAACCGTACACTTGCGGGTGGTCCCTTTATTTTTGCACTTAATTTTATAACACACCAGGACCCACCAAGTTTTTGGCGCCGCTGCCGGGGACGGTAGCGTGAGACCCCGGTGTTAATCTTTAGTAGTTTTAATTGTTTATTTCTTTTTTTCAGTTTTACGCTTGGTTTTTGTTTTTGTTGTACAGATTTTTATTCAGGTAATGATCAAGAGGTTTTATTGAGGATGTATAGAGGACATTACCCGGATCCCGATCCATATAACTATTGGAAAGACTCTTCGGGGCAACAACAAAGGGGTAGTAACTTCTACCAACAATCAATACACGCAAGAGCAGGATTGGAACAATCAATGGATCGGGAATAATCAACAACAATCGCCTTATCACTATCAACAAGAACAAACATGGAACCAGTAGTGGGTTGAGAATAATCAACAACACTCATCATATCACTATCAGCAAGAGCAAGGATGGAACAACCAATGGGTTGGAAACACTCAACACTCTCCACCTCATCACTATCATCAAGAAATCAACAATGAGATAAGTTCTAAACTCAAGTGACTAGTAGAGGAAACCAACGCCACCCATGCACGCATACAACGGATGGTAGAAGAATGGGGTAGTATGTCTTATGAAGATTCCACTCCCTCGAAGGATGGAAGAGATCAACCGGAAGAAGTGGTTGAGGAGGAGGTGCTGAAGGAAGATATTAGTGATAGTGATATGACCATCATGTCGGTTATAAATGAAGACCACCATGTGGTTGACAATCCTATTAGCATGGTGGAAGAAGGAGTAGCAACGAAAATCCTACAAATTGAAACTGAGGTTGCTATTCCTATGGTGCGTGCACATGATCAAGATACTGAACGCAGACAAGAAAAAGAGGTGATCGAGATTAAGATTCCACATCAAGAATATGATGAGGTAATAGTGGAAGATTGACTTGAAGACGAAGACGAATGTGAAGTGGTTGAGGTATCCACCGAAGAATTCAAAATTCACAATACAATAGAAGTTGAACCTCCACCACAAAAAGTTCACCAATCACTATCTCCACCACAAATCATTATTAGAGATAAAAAACGGAATCACCTCTATTACTACAAATGATCAATAGGTGCTACGCAAGAAAGGTGCTACACCGCGAGAGTAAAGCAGCAAGGAGAAGCACCTACCCACCACACTTTAAAGAGGAACGCGAGATTGAAGAGAATAAAAATGAGCTTATACCGTTGAGGACGGTTATCTACTATCGTGTGGTGAAGAATAAGTTTTGTCGTGAAAGTAAGAAGGCGAAACGGAGATACTACCCTCCCCCTTTCAGAGATCGATTGAATAAAATTTTAAGGGGGAAGGTTTCAAAGCTTACATGCCAAGGACGAGGCAAATTCAAGCGGAGGAGAACCGCAAAGGCCTCAATACCATCTTCATGGAAGGTAACGCGTCGAACTTAAAGATATAATAAACAAAAGTTCTTCTTGGGAGACAACTCATGTTTAAATTGCTTTAGTTTTTCAATTCCTAGTGTATAATTCTAAGTTAGTGTCAAGTTTTAGTGTCTACTTTAAAAAAAATGAGAAAGGTAGTGTGTTAATGGTGCAGGGATTGAGTTTGCGGTGCTAGGAAACGAAAAAGGAACACATGAAAATTCAGCGCGAAGTCCGGTATACCGCCCCAGAACCCCAGTATACCGCAGGAAGAAAACCCGTGCCACGGGTTACTAACGCGGGTTTTATACCGAGATGAGAAAAATTGTCGATACGCGGTCCGGTATACCGGGCCATACCTCCGGTATACCGCAGGTGGAAAAAACCCGTACCAAGGGTTGAATACCGCGGGTTTTTTGACGGAGACGAGAAATTGAACAGTGGCAAAAACCCGTGCCACGGGGTATATACCACGGGGTCTTTGCCGAGACGAAAAAATGAAGCACTGATGGGTCCGGTATACCGAAGGTTATGCCCGGTATACCGCAGCTATGTCGGTTTGAAGAGTTTGTGCCTTATAAACTTCTTACTTCATCAAGAAGTAACCCTAACCTCTTCAAAAAACGAATTTTCCAGATCCTAACCCTTATATACCTGCACAAAGACCACTACAACACCAAATAACATCAAATCCTTCCTCCTATTTCATTCTAAACACACATCTAACACCACAATCCTTCAAGAAAATCAAGAAATCTTCTCCTTCAACCTTAAGCCTCTTTATCAAAGCTTCAATCCTATTCATTAAACCTTCCCCAAGCCATTACATATCGATTACCCATCTCATATAACACCATAATCCTTCATTACAAATCCTCAAAACATCAAATTTCAAAACTCTTCTCTAGTTTTTTATTATTTGAAGTTTTGAGTTTGGGGTTCATTGAGATGACGAAGATTGGGAGGTCAAGAATACCATGAAGAGGAAGAAGAAGTTGAAGAACCTTGTATTACTTTTGGTGTTGAAAGATGTAGTTGAAAGAGTGGAAATTTTGGAGGATAATCATGAAGAGGTGTGGAAACCCATAGGAAAAGTCACAAAACAGTTGGAGCTTATGCAAATAATATTACGTGGAGTGAGCAATGTTCAACATGCCACCTACGCAACACAAGGAGCTCAACCTACACTCAACCATGGAAACCAGCTTCGTGCTGGTTCAGATACGTTTTCCTATCCCTTTCTTACTTGTTTTATTTGTTTATTTGCTTTATTGAGTCTTTTTCGAGTCGTGGGGACACGACTCATTTTTGAGTTTGGGGTGGGGTTCATTGCCTCATCCCAATTTTATGTGTTTTACTATTTTTTTTTAAAATTAATCTAAGGGTTGTGTTGACTGTAGAGTGTTTTAAATGCCCCCATCAATCATGATTTTTATGAATTAATGATAAAAAATAGTTGACTTTAGGAGTTAGTGTAAACTGTACTTTGATTGCATGCAAATATGAGATAATTGATAGGAAGAATTAATGAACAATGCAAAAGAAGTAAACTTGTACTTAAGGATAATGGGTGGTTTGTAGAACGTGAGATCTAAATGAGTAGAGAACCCACTTATGTATGAACTAGAGGCAAGTTGTGTAGATAGGAAGATGATAGAGGCAGTTATTTGTTAGCCCCTTGAATCCTTTTTTGCCTTCTATCCCTGAATCAATTATATCCTTCTTAGCCAAATTTTTAGCCTTTAAGCCTTTCTTTTGTCGCCACATTATAAGCCAATATCCCTTTAGATTGTTAGACATGACCATATGACCCGCACTTGAATCACGATCCTGAGACTTCCTGTCTTGAGCTTGAGTTTGGGGTGGTGGGTCCACTATATGGGAATTTACATTGGGTTGGGATTTTTGAGCTTATCAATTGTGCTTTGTGCTATATATGATGATGATTCACAGGTTTATTATATTGTAACCCTTTGCCGGGGTAATAGTGAATGGAAAAGAAGCTACGAGCTCAAGTTATGAAAAGGCATAACTATGAAAAATAGCATGATATCTCAACATTAAAAAGAGAATCATAGCTATGCAAAAGAAAAAGAAAAAAAAAGAATGATTTAAAAAGAAAATATATTCGGACCGGCAAAGTGGAAATTTTTAAGTGAATCATCCTTAATGCTTATTTGGTTAATTTGGGGACGCTACATTAGCGCGTCAAATGGGTTGAGTGAGAACATTATTCGAGTGTAAACTCAAGCTCTTGGACAGTTTGTTGATGGTAAGTGAGGAGAGAGCCAAAAGCTCACTTCAAATATACCAAATATACATACCATACCGTCCTTCAGCCTACGCTAAAATCGTAAAGACCTCGTGATTCCTAGATACGCAGTGAGTTAATAGGGAATATGCTAAGTGGAGTGTTCAAAGCAAGTAAAGATCGAGAAACACCCTATAGCCACCATCTTGAGATAAGTAATAAGCGTGACCTTCTAGCATTGTGAAATTAATTTTGGATTGATATTATTTTGTGTTTGATTTTGCATGATAAGTGTAGGTGTATATTAATTCCTAGATTAGACTATATGAAATTTATTTTAAGTTGTGCTTTGGGATTATTTTCTAGATTCTACCTTCTGCGTTCACCTAAAAGATCCTTGTTTTTATTTTACTTTGTCGGGACGACAAAGGTTTGAGTTTGGGGTCTTGATGTCTCCCTATTTGTTCTAATTATTAGCCCTTTGGAGACATCCTTTTAGGTGAATAAATGACTTATTTGATAGTCTTTAAGGCTTAATTGATCATATTGCACTTCCTCCCCTTGGAAATTAACTATTTGCAAAATCCGAGCTTTTGTGCGTAAATTTGACTATTTTTAATGCAAAGTTAATAGGTTCTTGAATTTCATGAAAGACCAATCCAAGGAGAAGAAGTGAGAATAAAGTCTTAGTGTGTTTTACAGTGTTAGGAAATGATTTTTAGTCGAGTTTCTATTTTTAGAGTGCACTTTCCTATTTCATTTTCTTGATTTCTTGATTTATTGATTTATTCTTTTAAGCATATGCGGTTTGATTATTTATTTAGTGTGAAGCTTTAAAAGATATATGGTAATTACTTAGAGACCAAGTCAAGATAAAGAAGTAAAGGAAAGAAGATTTACATGAAAATAAGAAGATTTAGGAAAGATATATGCAAAGCAGGAAAAGATAAAGCTGCCTTATGAATCTGAAATTCCAGCCACGTTTTAAAGATCAGTCCATAACTTACGATTGGCTAGGAATCTGGACGAGTGGTCTGCACCAATAGAAAGCTCTTTCCAAGACAAGCAGTTTCATCTATTGGAACTCCTCAAACAGATAAGTATTGAAAAAGATATGACCAAATCAAATCAGCAGCAGAATCTTACCTTTCCTAGAATTTAGGACTACGAATTTAAGAGTTCTTAACTTGTCTTCCACTCCAAGTAATTCGACCTAGGGCTTTCTAACACCTATAAATACACCCCTTAGACCTCATAATTCAGTACCTCTCAATTATTCTTCAATATATACATCTTTAGAGAGAGAAAGTCAGAACCACCTCTCATATTTTACACAATTCATAACATCCTTAGAGAGAGAGTCAACCACTTCAGAGCAAGAAGGCAAAGGAGAAGCTAGTGCTGGAGGATTCTGTTCTTCCATCAACAGTCATCTAAACCTTAGGTTATATATTTTTTTTCTGTAAATAAATATGATGTCTTTCTATTTAGTTTCAGTCTTTAAATTTACCATGAGCTAAACTTTTATATACTTGAAAATCGCAATAAAAAGATGAACCTTAATTAATTATTTCTATGTTTTGAATTTGGGATTGTTTAGATTTAAATTGAATTAGGTCTTAGATATTGGATATTACTTTTTTCTTAATCACTATTTCTTTTTGGTACAACTAGAAATAGATTTTAGTATTTGGGCTATTCACTTTAGTGGCGAAGTGATCATCCGACAGGGGGGTTTGAATACAGATCTAGGTAATACCCGTGTAATGTCCGTTATTGACCGACAGGCTTAACTAGTTACATATCCAAAGAGGTAAAATCATATCATCCGAAGAGGCATATTCGACCATACAGGTGTTTATGATACTTTAGGATAGCTCCTAGGTCCACCCGACAGGGGGCTAGGAGATATTAGAGTCCCGACTAGTATACTAAGACCAATTCTACCCTTAAACATAGCATAGATTATATTGATTAGGTAGATTCCTTGTGAGACTCAAGTATATCTCATCTCTGAAGTGAGTCCTTTTACTTTATTATTTCTTTTCTGTTAATTTATTTTATTGCATATTTAGTTTAAGAAAACCAAACAAAAATCTATTATTTACTTTTCTGTTAAACAATTATTCTTGCTATCTGATTAATACTGGAGTTGAACCTAATCCGTCCCTGAGAACGAACTCGATTTATCGAATATTACTTGGACAACCGTACACTTGCGGTATTGTGGTTCCTTTATTTTTGCACTTAATTTTATAACACACCAGGACCCACCACACCGCTCTTCCCGTAGACCAGATCTAGGAGCTGTGGCACCGTTAAGGGGGCTAAAAGGAGCCTCGTACATAGGTAGGAAGGTAGAACGATGGGCCTCACTTCTGACGGTGACAATCGATGGATTAGCAGCGGGATTAAAGGTATCATAATAGTCACGGTGGCTGGAGGGTTTTGGTCAGACAAAGGTGAAGACAGGCACTGGAGATTACACCACACCAATAGGAGAACAAGTATTTACATCGTGACAACTTCTCTATGGCGGTCGGAGGAGCACCGAATCTCTCTCATCTGCTACAGCGGCGAAGAGCATAGTCACAGCGGAATTATGGGAAAGTATTTCTTCACTAAAATTTACAGATGTAAGGATTTATTAGGTTTACAGGATGAAGTTACTAGAACTACGAGAAGACGGAGGCTAATAGACTCGGTTCTTCACTGTATGGCTGAGTGTCTGAGGGTTTTAGGAAGAAGGAGAGGAAATTTTGATGGTGATTTAGGGAGTAGTAGGAACATCGGCAATACGGGAAGCCTTCGGATAAGGGTCTATAGTGGGTTTTGTGTTTTGGAAGAAACTAGAAAGGAAGCAAAGGAGTCAAGCTGGCACGCATGCATTACTTTCACCTCGTTCTCTTCAAAGGTGTTAAACAAAGGGAGAGTTTCAAGACAGATGAACCGGTTCATTTTTCGTAGTGGAGTACACGCGGTGAGAAAGAAAAAAAGAAATAGGATTAATGTAACAGGAACGCTACACCTGGCCCACTATCTCGGTTATTCTTATCTAATCGAGAAGATCACCGATACAAATTCTCCTTTTATACTCTGCAAAAATCTCATTTTTACTTTCTGCATAATCTCTTCACTTTCCAAATATCTCTCTCTCTACACTTTCTGTTTTTTCAGGTTATACAAACAAATGGCGACCTACTCTCAACATGCTTTACCGGTGACATACTTACATCCAGAAGAAGAGGAAGAGCTCGGGGTCATCGAACTTGACATCAAGGTGCGTCGTGTGGAGAATCTTGACCGTGGAAGGGTGTTGATGGTTCGGGTTATGGGTGATGATAAGGTCAATCTCGCTGGCTTTCGACGATGGGTGTTTGATCGGTGGCAAGTTAGAGGTAACGTCTCAGTCTCTGAAATCTATCAGAACTATTTCAAACTTGAGATCGATAACCCCTAGGAAAGGGATCGATTGTGGAATCTACGTCCGGGTATTATGATAGGACAACACGCTGGCTTTACTAAGGGTGATGGTAGTTTCAACGGAAATTTTACACCCTCCAACTACTCCGCTGCATGGATTCAAGTTGGGGGTTTGGCACATATCCAGAACACAATTGGAACGATTAAAAATATTGCTCGCACATTCACGGACTTGGAGGAGATAGATTTTCCAGAGGATGACACAGTGGTGGTGTCGGTTCTCAGATTTCGTGCTAGTTTTAGAGTGGTTGACCCACTTCCCCCTGGTAAGTTCTTGAGACAGCAAGATGGTATTGGTTGGGTTACCTTTAAATATGAAAGTATTGGTCTTTTCTGTTTCGCTTGTGGCAAGCTTGGTCACAAACGAGAAAATTGTGATGAGCCAGCAGTTAGGGAAGGGCTTTCAGCGCCCAAACTTCGTTTGATCACTTGGAGCCCAGAAAATATCATCAAGGACACGCTAGAGAATCCTTTGTATGGTGTAAGGAAAAGAGTTGGTGAGTCATTTTTATCACATGCTAGTTATTTCAACTGGGATAGAGATGATGAGGGGTCACATCCTAATCCAGCTGAGAGACAAGATAGGGAGATCCGCTCCAAACGTGGTAATGATAGAAGGAGTACTGCTAGAAACGAAACGATGGGTGATAGTTCTGATACTAGGGGTGATATTGATATGGGTGGAGAACAAGCTGGAAGACAACAGATTAGGCTTGAAGATGTTATCTTGGAAGCAAAGAGACAAGTCCTGCTCGGTTCAAAGGTTTATCTAATGCTAATGCGAAGAAAAGAATGAATGAATATATGAGGTTCCACTCCGTTGCGAACAAAAGGCAAAAAACTCAGACTAGTGTATACAGTGTGGAAGGTAATAAACTTAGGAAACTTAGCTTGGAGGAACGAATTGCTCTACAAGATGTCGACTCGGAAGGTGATCTTGGAAAACTACTTGAAAACGCTATTGCTAAGGACAAGCAGGAGCAACGTCAGTTTGTTGAGGGTGGTATAGTTGATGGTGCTGGTGTGGAGATGATAGAGAATACAGGTGGTACTAATGAGGTTGCTAATTCTGACCAAGACAAACATAATGAGGAACAGCAGCAAGGCATTGTCTTCGGTGAAGTGGAGCATGGAATGGAACCAAACAGTGAACAAGACAATAAGAGTACTCGCGGAAGGGGAGGTGCTAGAGTTCGTGGTAGGGTTAGACGAGGAGGAAGGGGTCGAAGAGGAGGCAACCACCCGGAAATGGCTGCGAACCAGAAATGATCGTGTTATTTTGGAACTGTCAAGGCATCAGGGCACCCTTGACAGTTCAAGTTTTGAAAGCCATGGCTGGGGAGTATAAACCAGTTGTGGCTTGTTTTTGTGAGACCCTGTTGATGGACTATGATGCTAAAACTTTTGTTAGGAACCTAAATTTTGAGAACTTTTTTGTGGTTAACCCCCAGGGCAGTCTCAATCACTCTGGGGTCTTTTTGATGATGTGGGACTCGAAGGTCTCGATGTGTATTTTGGACTCCTGCCCCTATTATATTACTGTTAAAATTAATGATAGTTTAGATTCGTATGATTATATGTTTGTCCATACTCCTAATACTTACCTTGAACGGAAAGTTTTGTATAACTCTATTACAGATTGGAGATCACGGCACGCAGGTCCTTTTATTTTAATGGGGGACTTCAATGATATCTCCAGCAGCAACCAGAGACTTAGCACATCCCTGCCAAACCAGCAATACATTCTTAACTTTAATCTTTTTATTTCCAATAATATGTTCACTGAACTTCATAACTATGGTAATTTCTTTACCTGTACTAATAGGCAAGACGAGTTGAACGTGGTCAAATCAAAAATTGACAAAGTTTTCGCTTCCACGGAATGGACTGACAATTTTCCCAATGCTACAGTGTTCATCCCACCAGCGGTTGGATCTGACCACTCCCCTCTCATACTCTTCCCTCATGGTAAAGGGAGAAGACATATGAAATATTTTAGATTTGAAACAAACTGGTACCTCCACCCACAGTGCAAAGATATTGTTGATAACGCTTGGAATACCCTAGTGGACAACTCGGCCCTTCAAGTTGTTCTTCAAAAAATAGAGATCACTTCAAATGCTTTGACCAGATGGGGAAAACTTAATTTCCCTAATAACAAAACCAAGATTAAACAATTGGAACGTCAACTTATTGATATTTCTAATGCCCCTTTTACCCCTCAGCAACAAGGGGAGGAAATTTTGATACGTGAACAACTATTACTTTATTGGAAAAGAGAGGAGATTTACTGGTCTGATCGAGCCAGAGATCAATGGATTAAATATGGAGATAAAAATACCAAATACTTTTTCGCCCTCACATCACAAAGAAGAAACTGTAACAGAATAGTAGGAATACAGAACTCTGAGGGGGATTGGGTCCACACGGATAATGAAATTAAACAACAATTTAACACCTTTTATTCTATTTTGTTACATGAACAGGAACCCACAGATCTTAATGATGCCTTACGAGAGATACTCCCAAAAGTAACTGAAGACATGAATGATTTCTTAACCAAGATACCAGATGAGATTGAAATTAAACAAGCTGCTTTTGATATGAGCCCTAACAAAGCTCCAGGCCCTGATGGCCTGAATGGTAAATTTTTTCAGGAATACTGGGACATTATTGGAAATGATTTGGTGAATCTTGTTGTTGACTTTTTTACTAATAATACTCCACTCACTCTCTTAAATGAAACACTGATTACTTTGATCCCTAAATGTGACTGTCAGACAGGTGTGGGTGACTACCGTCCTATCTCATGTGTTAACTTTGTTTATAAGGTAATTGCAAGGATACCGGCAAACAGACTACAGGCGATAATCAATGATATCACTTCACCTACCCAAGCGGAATTTATTAAAGGAAGGGCAATTCAAGATATTATCCTGATTGCCCAGGAAGTATTATACTTTATGAAGAGGAAATTGAAAAATAAAGCTAACTTTGCAGCTATTAAACTTGATATGGCTAAAGCATATGATCAGGTACGCTGGGAGTTTCTCCGCTTGCTTCTTGAGAAAATGGGTTTTGCACCTAAATGGGTACAATGGATATGGAATTTCATATCAACGGTCACCTTTCAGATCAACATTAATGGGGAGCGCCAACCTCCCTTCAAACCTGGCCAGGGGATTCGGCAGGGGGGCCCTTTATCACCACTGTTATTTGCTTTACTTACTGAATCACTAATTTCTTTACTAGAAACTAAGGTTGAACAGGTATTGATTACTGGTATTCAGATGACACGTAACTGTCCAACTATATCACACCTTCTTTTTCCAGATGATTTGCTGTTTTTTATCTCTTTGGATGGGCAGGACCTGCCGGAATTCAAGGAATGTATAGAGACTTACTGTCGATGTTCAGGACAGAAAATCAACTACCATAAATCCTCGGTTTGTTTTAGTAATCAAACCCCGGAAGCCTTGAGACAACAGGTAGTTGCAGCACTGCAGATCAATGAGACTCGAGACCTGGGGAAATACCTAGGCATACCACTGTGCCACAAGAGATCACGAATGGACACTCTGAACTGGATAGTTGAACGAGTTTTCAACAAAGCCCAAGGTTGGATAGCGAAACTCCTTTCGGAAGGCGGCAAAGAGATACTAATCAAAGCGGTTTTACAGGCTATACCTTGCTATGCGATGTCTATTTTTTCTTTTCCTGTTGGTTTTTGCAGGAAAGTTTAATCTATTATTGCTAGGTTCTGGTGGAACTCCTTGGAGAAAAGGAAAATACATTGGCTTGAATGGGAGAAGATGAATGCCGCCAAGGTAGTGGGGGAATGGGTTTTCGGGACCTGAAGAGGGCGAATAGGGCGCTTCTAGCTGCTCAGGCTTGGAGAATCCTTAGTAACCCTCATCTGCTTGTTTCTAGAGTACTGAAAGGCATTTACTTCCCTCACGGGACTTTCTTGGATACTAAGTTAAGACATAATCGGACGTGGTCTTGGGCTAGCTTGATTGAAGGAAGAGATTTTCTTGTTGAGCATGGTCACATTCAGATAGGAAATAGAGAATCAACCAATATCTGGAAATACAAATGGTTACCCTCAGGTATTATTAAGGATCGCCCTGTTGATACTAATATTGAAACTGTTAACCAATTGATGACAACTCAGAGGAATAATTGGGACTACACGATAATTGACAATACCATCCCTCTTCCTGTCCATGGAGAGATATCTAGAATCCCTCTCCTGGAGCCGGAGGGTCAGGACACCTTCATTTGGCCTTTTACTAAGTCTAACACATACACCACTAAAACTGGATACAAGATCTTATCACAAATGGCGATGAGTGGAACTGCGCAGACCTCAATCCAAGCTGAGCTGAATAATCCAAAACTGTGGAATCGAGTATGGAAATCAAATGTTCCCAACAAAGTGTGATCTTTTAACTGGAAAGCATGTCGAAACTTGCTACCTACTAAACAGAATCTTTATAAAAGGCGTTGCAGTGACACTAAATATTGTATTTGGTGTGAAAACTTGACTGATACGGTGGTACATATGCTCCTATCTTGTAACTTTGCAAAACAGATCTGGGCAGGTATTGCGCTGCAAGTAAGGATACCAGAGGATGATCCAGACTCTATTGGAGACTGGTTTTCTAAAACATGCGACTCAATGGATAATACTATTTGGGAGGAAAACATCTTAATTGCAGGTCTTCAAATGACACTTTGGAACATTTGGAAGGCCAAAATGAAAATGCTTCACGAACAAGTTCATATTCATCCACAACAGATAGTATTTTCAATTCATGCAGGTATGGCGGATCTTTTTGGAACCGGTTGGGACTCCCAACCAGCACTTGCACCACCTATTACCAGGACACCGGCGGTTAACCCTATCAATGATCAAGAACTAAATGATGCCAACTTTGTGTATACCTGTGATGCATCATTTGTTTCTGCTAATGTACCAAGTGGTATCGGAATAGTACAAAGGAATACGCTTACGGGTCAACGTGTTACTTTCTCAAAACCAATCTGGACAGATTCAGCAACGGAAGGGAAAGCTATGGCGGTTCTTGAAGCGTCTCGGCTCAGTATGGGTCACCCAGGATCCAAAACTGTAATCTGTTCAATTAACCTTGATCTTGTTCAAGGACTTAAGTCGTTGCCAGCTGCTTGGTGGAAAGTCCGCCCTTTCGTTACGCGGATCAACAGGATGGTTGGAGAGCATGGAGCGCTTTTCTTCAAACATCTTCCGTGTAGGTGGAATGGGCTGGCTGACCGTGCTGCGCGTTTAGCTAGGCAATCGGCACCGGATCATCTGGACCCTACAGAGTTAGGGTTGGCTTTTACGCGTCTAGGGATAGGCTAATCATCTTTTGTATTTTGTTACTTGTACGTTCGACCAAAAAAAATAAGTCTTGGTCACATAAGGACTTCCTTTAGTAATTAGGATTGTCACCCTGACGAGGGATTCAATTGCATAAAACAACACATAATTGTCTAGTGTGCGGTAGTGATTTTGACGGGCTTGTCTAACTACATAGTCATTAGGGTTTAAATTTTCACCACCGATCTTTGTGCAAGGTCCCCTCGCCCAAGTCCCTTGAGGTTGCCTTCGAAGCTACCCTGCAGGGAGTTAAAGGAATTATAGAATCCCAACAACTTATATATATGCTTGGTTCACCCTCATAATTAGAATAGTGATTTAAGGAATATAGGTTCATACTAATAGATCTAATTTATACCTCATTTCTATTCTTTAGTTATATTCATTTACATTAGTTTAATATTATTTGCTTTTAATTCCTATCTGAAAATCAAACAATTTTTTTTTATGTTTAAACAATTTATCTCTTCTACGCTTATATCTGAACACGAGTTTGAGCTAATCGATAAATTCTTAAGAACAAACTTTATTTATCAACTTTCACTTGTGAACGGTCTATGCACCTGCAGTGAGTTTCTTGTAGTGGTATTACATGTGCGTTTTTAATCGTTTATTTATCATACATTTTCCACCACTGCGGGAGGTCAAAATTTGTAGAACAACTATGTGAGGGTAATAATCTTAACCGTAAGAAAGCTGCTCCTATTTCTCGGAAGAGATTAGGTAGAATTAGAGTCTCGATTAGCAATTAACATCTCTTTTTTCTCTCAAACTGTAAGAAAATCCAAGTCATAGTTAGTGATGATTACAAGTCTAAGTTATATTTTCTCTCCATACTTTCACAACTATAATTAATTTTTTTGTTAATCATTAGTTCTTGCATTTATAGTTTTAATAGTCTAGTTAATTCAAAAATCAAACAAAACTTTTAATTTATTTTTGACAATAATATCTACATTAAATTAACTTTTTATTCCATGTGCACGACGATATTATCACACCAGTATTACCAACAAGTTTCACCGAAAAAGTAACCATTGGGACTAGCTCAATGGCCAGGATGCTCGTCTCTCATCTAGTCGATACAGAGTTCGAATCCCCTCAGCCTTGTGTTTAGGGTACCCTTGGGATGATGTAAGTACGAAACATAATGTAAACTAGCAATTACAATCATTATTTTATTGAGTCTACAGATAGAGAGCTTAAATTTTCCAAACATTAAATATCAAATAAGTAAGATTCTCAAGAATCCAAAGTACACCTATGATTATCAACATTGTAGTTATCATAATACAGTGCTAAATTGAACACATTTCCTAGGAGTATTTATTCTCCATTGTTACTCGGATGGTTATCATGTACCCCTGATGTAGAAGCAACCATAACTAAAGGCCTTGTGTTTAACCCAGGCTCCAGGGGTAGATCTGTAATTCCACCCTCACTCTCAAGCATTGATATCACAGATGACATCATCGGCCTTCCTTCAGGCCGAGTCTACACGCATAAAAGAGCCACATGTACACATCTAGAAACTTCCGATGCACCCTTACTCTTCTACTTGTTTCCTCGGTTTGGTCAGTTAAACTCCTGGCCAAGCCCAGGTGAGAGATCTTTGGGTTCATCTCATCGTCTAATAAGATATTACTTGTCTTCAGATCTCGATGGATGATTCTTGATGAATGATTATGTAAGTATACAAGTGCATTAGCGATTCCTTTGATAATCCTAAAGCACTTCTCCCATGTCAAGACCTTCTTTCTCGCTTCGTCTGTATAATGTCCCATTAGTACTAGCCAAATAAAAAAAAAGGAATACAACTAAAGATACTACGGACATACTATATATGAAGTGATCAAGGCTTTTATTGGGCAATTCCTAAGGACTCTCCATCTCTTGTTGTGCTTTCTCCTTCAGCTGTTACATATGAAAACTTATGAGCAGAAACAAACAGACCACTTTTTGATTTGACTAATCAGTAATCACTATACTAATCATATATATAATTTGATAAATTTCTGTATATTATTTAGATATAAATGCTCTTATATACATTAGTCAAATAAAACCAGAACGGTGTAGAAAAGCCTGACACAGTACAAAGCCAGTCTTTGATTTGACCGAAGTAGAGAGCTATTTAAAGAAGTAAAACCAAAGGAGTAGTAAATCATCCATCTAGGATTGATTTGAAGATAACTGAAGAAGAAATTTGCGAATAAAAATCGTAAAATCTGTTATCACAATTCTGCAGAAAATACAAAAAAAAAAACTCGGTATTGTGAGGTGACACTAAGGGAAAAAGAAAACAAAGAATTTGGAAGAGAATTGAAGCTTTTTCCATGTCATTAATGCAAGGACTTTCTCATGATACTATGAGGAAGAGAATTGCACCAGTAGTCCCTGTGTTATGCAAATTAGCTAAATATACCAGTGTCTCAAAAAGTCACAAAAGATATATAAGATAAATTGCACCACTAGTCCATGTGTTATCACTCAAAAAGAGAAGCAAACTTTATCCAATACAATCTTAATTACACCATTAATCCCTGTATTATGCAATATAGCCAAACATACCCGTGTCTCAAAAAGAAGCAAAAGCGAAATTTTATAAAAAAAATGTTCTTTTAAAAATCAATTTTTATGAAGAAAATGAAGTTATCAATTTTCATAAATTGCACCGGTGGTCCCTGATTTATGCAAAAACAATAAATGGTTTCACAGTGCTGATGGGGTGGTTGTTTAACAAAATACATTCTAGTATGGCAAAGAAATTAGAAATTAAATATTTACAGCTACAAATGGATAAAAATTATTTACCTTGCCTTGAAGAAGTGCACTGACTGTAAAAACAAATCAAGAAAAGCCCCACAATTTGCGATGCACAGAGCATAATAAATATTGCCCATCCCTTTTGTTTCTCCACATAAGCAATGCAATCCCCTCTTTCAAATAAACACATTACAATAATTAATCAACCATTACCAAATATTTAATTAATTATATGAATCCCACATAGCTAATATCAAACAAGTAAACATTTTATAAATTAACTATCCATTATTGCTGATAACCATTCACGTGCAGGTGTACTAGCTAAGCGACAGATGATAATAATAATAATAATAATAATAATAATAAATACTAAACAATCAGGACCTCTCTCGAATATCTCACATAGCTATGTTGTGGAGAAGTATAAAAAAAGCCCAATTCAAATCGTTTATTTTCAGACACTAATGTTTGCCCCTCTCTGAGCTCTTCATATGGAGCTAAAAAGTTTTTGTTAATAAAACTAATCTCTGAGGATACAAACATGTATAGGTAACATAACAGAAGGTACGTACTTAACAATAGAACTCATGGCTGAAACTATTATGCTTTGATGCTACAGAATTTTAAGGTGTTGGCTTAAAAGTGGGGAGGGATTATATACCTATTGGAATATATTGAGTGAATGAAAGAGAGTGAGGGTAAGCTATTACAGCTCAAATATATAATTTTCTGAGATCACCACATAAGACTTTTTAATGTGGCTTTAATAAGGGATTGAGTGATCATTAATGGAGAGTAAAGGTCTTTTTGACAATCACGGAATATAACAGCTAAAGTAGTATGATATATAAAAAATCAGAGTCTTAAAGAGGTTTATTAGGAGTGTAATTGAGTATAATGGTTGTCTCAAAGCTTTGTTAGTACAATGGACCTCTAAAAAGCCTAAGGGCTAAGGCACTAGAGCAAAATATGTTATATAATAGAAATGTATATAAGTAAAAACTAGAAAATCAATAGAAAGCATGTTATAAAAGGCTCAACTCCTAAAAGAAAATCTCTTAATATCTAAACCAAAAGGTAATTTTTGTATCCACTAAAGCCTGTTATACCTGTGTAGTAGTATTCATCTAGAATATCAACCCAAAAGGGCATAAGAACAAATAATCATGTCATGTATTGTTATACATGTAGTAGTTTTATTCATCCACAATATGAATTACACTGTCAGATGTTAGCTTCTTTGAATAGTTGAATATCTCTACTTTTAGTTGAATATCTCTACTTTTAGTTGAATATCTCTACTTTTATTACTTCAAATATATATATATACCAGTGTACAACCCTATCATTTTCAGGAATTCTACTCCATGAGGGCTAAAAAGAATATTTAAGTATTATCCTGAATTCTACTTTCAGTTTAGTGTTAAAACTGTGATAAAATTAACTTCATCTTTTAGCTCTTCAAAGGTTTACCCTGAATCCTATTAAAGCTTTTATATTGCTAACTCTGCTCCATTCACAACTCGCTTTTTAAAGAAATGCAATCGAGATAAGCATTCAAACTCCGATTCTTAGAATGAATAGTTGCTTACTTGCTTCCAATTATGGGAAGATACTACATTTTTTACAAATTCAGAAGATTCTATAAGAGAAACACTAAACCCTATGAAGAATCATCTTCATACTACCCCTACATTTGGTACTTTCTAAATGACAGTTAAAATAATGGTGTAATACCATATTCATAGTTAATAGTACCTTCCAGTTTATTGCCGGACAGAAAGAAGCATATCGCTTTTTGAAGAACCGGGCCAGGAAAATTGTTGCATAGGCTACAATCATGGTTCCGTACTACGTGTAATACCCTAGAATGGCTTCCAATGGCTCAAAAACGTCCAGAAGACCCAACCAAACAATAATCACGGCCCTTCTGAGAGATTGAGCGCTACAGATTTAACAGTAGCACGTCCGTCATAGGCCTTAACACAGTTGATGGTGATGTTGGTTAAAGGGTGGGTTATTGGTGATGTTGATAACAATGAAGTTTTAACACCTGTTTGGCGCTAGAAAGAAAGAAGAGGAGACTGAAGAAGGCTGCAAGTTTTGCGTAGACTGCTTTTGTTCAACTTAGGTGTGGTTTTTAAAAAAAAAAAAAAAAAGGTGAATACTGAATAAACAACTTAATAAGAGGAAGTGTATGAGCTAAACTATACCAACTCTATTAATACATCTATTTATGTCTTAAACTTACAAAAATAACTAACTAATTAATCTAATGACATGTATTTTGTTATAATAACCAATAGATGTGATGTGAATATTAGATCATCTGAGATAGATAGTTGGCCTAGTGGTTAGGCTACTCCGCAGAGACCAAGAGGTCCTGGGATCAAATCTCATTGGAGTCGAAATGACTCCGAACCCAAAGTGGCTCTTTCATGTACTCAAAAAAAGAATATTAGATCATCTGATATCTAAATGAAATAGATCAATTAAAAGTTACTCAGATTTGAATTGTCCAAAGAAAACATATTGTCCTATTGATTTAGGTGTCATTTGTTTTTTTAAGTGATAATTATTGAATCTTGAACAAGAAAATGAATAGAACTTATTATGTTTAAGATACAATACTTAACCTGAAAATTTGATGAAACACGCAAATTAAGATCCATTCAAATCTAAATTGCTTAAGTGAAAAAACTATCTTATTGATCCAATTTTGTAATGAACCACATTAAAATTCCATTAAGTGCTAACAAATACCCCTTTAGTGTCTCAGTGAAACATATTAAGATCTCATTGAGTGTAAACAAACACCCCCATTAACTTGAAACGTTGATAAAATAGGCTAGTTACGAGTCATACATATCTGAATAGGTTAGAAAAACAAATTATCCTAATGATTCAATGTTTTAATCAATTAAATTAAAACCTCATTAAGTACAGATAAACACATCCTTAATTATAATACTTGAGAATCTGTCAAAATGGTCTTTATGAAGATAATTTGGATTTTAAGAAAAAGTTTATGTTCTAAGGGATCTATTAAATAATATAAATGGCGTGGTATAAAAATTTATACACAAACATTAACTCATATAAGATATTTTGTATACTATAATTGAAAACATAATATAAGGCATCCAACTGCACATGAAAGTTATATATCAATTTTATCGTTTTTTTAGCATATGTGTTATGAACTCTATTAATGGATAATCACTATTTTTTTATTTTCGTTATCAAGGCATATGTGAGACAATATATATTAAATCCATAGGAGTATAGTATACTTGAAGCAAAAACTTACTTTTTTGAAATGTCATGGTCAATGATCTTGTCATTTGAATGGTAGAATTTATTCGCCAAATACATAACCTATCACACGATAAAAATAAGCATTTAATTTACATGTGTACAATAAAACATGAATTTGCGTTCTACCCTCTTGGCATATAAAATGACATAAATCATACCTTAGTAAATTACAAAAATATACTCAATTATAATTAAAAACATATATCGTAAAATACTTGCAGAATATATATGTGCATAAATCATAATATAACTAAGAATCTCCAACATTAGGAGTGATCGTGGGTCAAAATTGAACTAAAACACACAAAAAACTAACCTAAAAACGTCGAACCTAGAAAAATTGTCCTTAAAAGAAAAATAAAAATTTAATAATTTTGTCGGATTTCATGTTATCTATAATAAATCAAAATATATTAATTATTATAAATTTTAATGTATGTAAACACACATACACACACACACACACACACACACACATATATATATATATATATATATATATATATATATATATATATATATATATAAAAACGTATTATTTAGATTCATTAATCTCATATATGTAGAAATGTAAAAATAAAAAAATATTAATAATATCTATTATAATAGATCTATGAATGTATAAAATCATTATAAAAATCGTAAAGATAACATCTAAATCATAAATTTTATATATTTTATAAGATTGAAATCATAGATTGTAAAAAAAATATTCAAATTTATTATGTTTGACATAAATAAATTATATTTTATACAAAAATCATAATATAATTTAAATATTATTTCATAATTAACCACTTAACATCACATTACTAACCCAAAAAAATATAGTTTCTTCTTCTTCGCTTTCGATAGAATTTTTTGCTATATGTAAATTACGATTTCTTGTTTCTTGTTGCACAAAATTTGGTATCTATATTTGTCCTTAGATCTATAAAGGAAAATAAATATTGTAAATAAAGAATTTAAAAAGGAGGCGAATGAAAGAAAGAGAGAGGGGTGTATTAGGTTTCTAGAAAATTGCATAAATATTACGGTACACATTTGAGATAGGCCAGTCGAGTAAGGGTTGAGTAAATGGTTAGGTTGACCAAAAAAATTGGCCTATAAGATCGATTGATTGATTGTTGGGATAGAGAAACAAAATTAATGGGTTGGGCCGGCCGATTTGGATTCCCAACAAGAATGTCCAGCCCTTACTTTATACAACTCAACGCTCATATAAATGAAGAAGTATATAATTTACTAAATAAAACAATTGTCTAATAAATAATGAAAAAATTGAAGCATCAAACTAAATATGAGATCAAATGTTTACTACCAATTAGAAAATAGTATTATAAATTTTACCTCAATACTGGACAGTATATTATTGTAAATCAAATTAGATTGGCTACATTAGAATCTTGAGGATTTTTCATATAAAAAGTAGTTCAATTTTCTCGATACTTTCCCTTTAAATTCCTATTAATACTTGTACAAACATCACCCGTAAATGATAAAAAAAATCTTATATTAACTGGTTTAAAGTACATAAAACAAAGTTGTGTTATATGGGATTATATTAATGGGAAGTACTGAGGTGTAACAAAGATCATAGATTAAGATAGAACAATACAACGTATGCGAATATGAAATACAAATAAATAATTTGGAGTGAGAGAGTGAAAAAATGGAATTAGACTGAGAAGAAAATGCAAGGTAAAGAGGTGGCGGTGTTGGTGATGGAACTATCAATATTTTTAAGAAAATCATCCATATATATAACATTTACACAAGTAATAATGTTCAGAATAGGAGTATCATACCATTGTGGAAGACTGTAATTATCGTAGATAACGTAACATTATTGCAATAATGAGAGTATGAGACAATATAAAGGGAAAAGTGGGAACTGGTATCGAAATTGTGAAATAAAAAAGAAACGATAAATACAACTAACAAATGTAAAGTAAAGCACCAAATAGTTTACTAGAGTGATTAAGGGATAGTTGGAACATCAGTTGATTACCACTTTGCATACATGTGATTGGTCACTAGTCAAGGTAGATTAGAGATAACAACAATAACCATTTGATATGATCGTCGATGCTCTGTCGAGTGCAATAATTATGATCCACCCTCGAGGATATCGCTAAAGACCAACTTCCTATCAAAGTTGAGGTCAGTGGAATTGAATCCTTGAGCCCGAGAGCTGGGAGTGACTTCGCTATTCATTCAGTAGCCTAGTTAC